>CM076578.1:582408993-582646551 GCA_034641835.2 Pinus albicaulis | reverse complement strand
TTTTTTTCTATGTAAAACTAATTCTATTATGTATAAAAAGTTACTAGTACAAAACTGCCCCAGTGTCAGCTGTGAGAGCCTGACTACTGGGCTTGATGAACAAGCTAGTCAAAGAAAGTCTGGACCGCCCTAGATGGGAAACCAATCCTTTAAAAAAAAAAATTTTGGCCGCCCGTGAAAGGGAAACCGGCCTTAAGTTCATGCATAACAAGGTAACATAGAAATAAGTACTGAAATTAACAATCATCCATTCCAGCTGAGCCTTGATACCAGGAAGCAAAAAACACCAACAGTAATTGAACATAAAAACCTGGAGAGTTTGAGAATTGAAAGTGTCACTGTTCATGTGCTGGAGACAAAAGTTCCTCCATGATCCTGCATCCATAATCATACTCATTGCTGCTATCGTCCATTCTAGCTTGGCACACGTCTTTCATGTCGGTGTGATCAACCTCCTTGCTCAGTGTGTTCTGTGGAGGGAGATTGGGAACTACAGGAAGGACCTCTCCACCGGGGAAGCTTGAGACCTGAGGGGGCAAGGGAGAGGCTGAGCGGGCAGGAGCGGGGTTGGGAATCTCTTCACAGAGAGTGACAATGATAAATGCAGTAATAATGGACCTATTGGAGGAGCAGTTGAAACGAAGCTCAGCATGCTGGGAGGATTGCCGAATGAAGGTCCCAGCAAGCGCATGAGAGACAGGGGGGAGAGCACTACTGGAAGGAATAGAAGCCGTGGGAGGGGTTGACGGAGCAGCACGAACAGTTTCCGGAAGGCGCCCACGTCCTCTGCCTCTGCCGCAACCTGGAGCTTGTAGCTGAACATGCTCCTCATCAGCGGAGGAGGATCCCAAGGTGGAGCTGAGAGAAGGGCGATGATAAGAGGAAAGGCCCCGACTAATTCCTCGCCTGCACCGCATTCTCTGGCGGAGACGAGGCATGGAGATAGGGGCGGGGCGATGGAAACACGAGCAGAAAGGACGGACTGAGAACTCAGGAGCCCTGAGAGAGGAGTGAATACCACAGAAGATTTCCAACTGAGCACTAACAAGAGAGTCCAGACCACCAAGATGATCTGCCGAAACTCTGGGAAGAGGACTAACACTGCAGAGGGAGTTGTGAGAGTAGTGATACCCAGGGAGAGTCTCAAAACATGCAAGAAGGTTGCACCGACGACCAGTCTGGGTTCTCACACTGGAGTCTGCAAAGCCAGGAGGGCATTCACCACAGAGGGGAGTCGGAAATATGCCACAGCAAACACAATCCTACGCACTATCCATATTGAATGCCAAGAGCAGAAGAACCGCCATATGAAATGGCATTGTGATTCGATCAAGAGAATAATTGCTTGCCCGAGTTGGCGAGTTAATGAGATCATAAATGCTGGTACAGGGAGCCATATGGGCTTCCCATGCGAGCTCCTTTAGGAGCTGCACAGGGACCCATGTCCCATAAAGCAACTCCAGCATCCGCATCCGGAAAAGAACAGTCTTTGTGCACCAGCATGGTGCAATTCTGAAGCATTTCTCCTTCATGGATGATGGTGAGCAGGCCATGAGTGAGAGTGTTTGTGCTATCAGTTCCAATATTGGCCAAGAGAACTGCAACTTTGTTGCCCTCGCGTTTGACATGGGTGAAGGAGATTTCCTTGTTGCTCTGCAACCAGTTGCAAATCCTGTCACTTCTAGTAGCCAAACGCCAACTATGGGCTACCTTTGCAGGATTGGTACCCCATAGAAGCTGGTTGACCATATTGATGAGTACTTGAGAGTCCCCTTCAATGATTACTGGAAATAAGTTGTAATGAAGAGTGAGGCAGAGGCCTTGCCAAAGGCCTTCAAGTTTAGCCGAGTTATTGGTGTCCCATCCAATTGATCCATAGTAGATGTTCTAGAATTTCTCCCTTTGAGTTTCTAAAAATGCCACCAAAACCTGCTTGTCCAGGATTTCCCCTGGAAGCTCCATCAAAATTTAGTTTGAATACCCTGAGAGGGGGTGGAGACCATTGCAAAGGAGTATCAGGGGCCGCCCTGTCCCTGATAGTTGGTGTAAACACAATTTTGAGATTCCAATTTTGCCAAACGGAGATTTCTTTGGGTTGTTTTGGATAATCATCTTCCTACCAGGAATGGAGAGCCAGAGATTCCTGGAGATTATTGTTAATGGAGCTCCATATGGTGTCCAGAGTAGAAGCTTGGTTTTTAAAAATTCATTTGTTTCTTTCTTTCCATAAAGACCAAAAAAGCAGGCCGGGAAGAAGCAGCCAGAGAGCATTAAGAAGGGAAGATTGGTAAGGGCGTTTAGGCCAGTTGCGCAGAATGTTTGTGATGTCTCTCGTGGGTTTGTTCCTTTGGCAGCGAAAGCTGCACTTTTCCCATAAGGTGTTGGCAAAAGGGCAGAGCAGCATGAGATGCTGGATAGTTTCAGCGCTTTGATTGCAGTTAGGACATTGAGAAGGTCCTATGAAACCCCGTCTGACCAGATTATCCCAAGTGAGGATTCATCTATGACTAAGGAGCCAGAGGAAGGTAGAGATCTTGGGCCAGGTGTTTGGGCTCCAAATAAGTTGCCTGAGAGATTCACGAGGGAGCGGAGACAGGTGCATAAGATAATAGGCCTCTTTCGTTGTGAACATGCCCTTCGTTGTATAACCCCATCTAAGAATGGCAGGGTCCTCCGAGCTTCTGATTTTCCTCCGCTATAGCTCTTTGCTGAGAGCTTCCAAATTAGTGCCTTGAGCTTGTGGCGCTATGTGGTGAGAGGGCTTCCATTGCCTGAACCCATTACAATATGAGGGCATCCACTGATTGCATACCTTGTCTTCTATTGCATCTTTGTTGTCTCCCAAATTGATTTGAGAGTAATTTTCAAGAAGTTTTGGGTTTTTCTGCCAGGAGTCGAACCAGAACCGTGCCGAATTTCCATTGCGAATTTCCCAGAAACTATGTTGCTGTATGAGCGCGTGGTGCTGCTTGGCTGCATTCCAAACAAGAGAACCTGATTGCTCGGGAGCAAGCCTTATTAATTCTGTTGTGGATCTGTTGTTGGCATATTTTGCAGTCCAAATTTTAGCCCAGGGAGTGTGTGGGTTTGAAATCCATTTCTGCCAAACACGAGCTCCCATGAATTCGTTGTTGTGCAAGGGGTTTCTCAAGCCAAGACTGCCTGTATCCTTGGGAGTGCATACAGTATTCCAATTGACCAAGGCCCATTTTCTATTCTGACCCGAGGATCCCCAAAGGAAGTTTCTTTGCAGAGATTTTATTTGTTTGAGAACCCACTTTGGGGCAGCAAGAACAGAAAACAGGTAAAGGGGCATAGATTACAGCACTTCTTTAATGAGAGTGAGCCTGCTGACCATGTTAAGAGCTCTGAAGGTCCAAGAACATAACCGAGATTCCAAATTTTTGAGGAGACGGTTCCAGGAAGAATTCCTAATAGCATAATCGATAAGAGGAGGGCCAAGGTATTTATCAGGGAGAGAAGCAACAGAAAACCCCAGAATGTGTGCGATATTGGCCTGGGTAGGAGGGGGAGTATTGAAGAAAAAAATATGAGATTTAGAATCATTAATAGATAATCCAGAGGCTTTAGAAAAAAGGTTGAGAATGGCTTTGAAAGAACGGGCTTCTTGGACTGAAGGATGGCCAAATAGCATATTATCATCCACAAATTGCTGGTGAGTAGTGACAGGGGCTCCATGAAGAGATATACCTTGAAAATGATGATTTTGAACCTCATTGTGAATTAATCTACCAAGGCCTTCAGCCATGAGAACAAAGAGAAAGGGAGAGAGAGGACCCCCCTGCCTGATTCCTCTGGATGGAAAGATGGGGGGAGAGGGAATCCCATTGACAAGAATAGAGAGAAAACAAGAAGTGATGAGGCTCATTATCCATTTGATCCACATTTGATTGAAACCAAAAGCACTTAAGATTTTTTGTATATAATTCCAAGTCAGTTTCTCAAAGGCTTTAGATAGATCGATCTTGAGGAGCATATCTGGCTTCTTACAGAATTTTAAGGAGTGTATAATTTCATGTGTTAAAATTATACCATCCAGAATTTGTCGTCCTTCCACATATCCTGTTTTCTCTGGCGAGATGAGAAGCGGAAGGAGCAGCTTGAGCCTATTGGAAATGACTTTGGAAATGACTTTGTAAATCATGTTACAAAGAGAAATAGGTCTGAATTTTTCCGGTTTGCTAGGTTGCTCCTCTTTTGGTACCAGCGTAATGAATGTGGCATTGAGGGAGGGCAAGAGCCAGTGCATGGTTCGTGATTCCTCAACAAGTTGCCAAACTTCATGTTTGATTAGATCCCAGAAATAGTGAAAGAAATTAGCAGTAAATCTGTCTGGTCCCGGAGCCTTACCATCCTTGAACTGCGCCATAGCCGTATCCACTTCTTGGGGAGAGACAGGGCGTAGAAGCATTTTATTGTGCTCAACCGTAATAAAGTTGGGTATAAGCTGCTTGATTTGGTCGATAGCTGGCTGTCTGTTGACCTGTAGTTCTTGTTGGATGCCCTTAAAATAATCCACAAGTTCCCATTCCATGTCTTCATGCTTCTCCATCCGCTCCCCTTGTTGATTGGTGATGTGGCTGATTTGATTTTGCATTCTTCGTTGGATAGTTGAGCTGTGAAAGAATTTGGTGTTTCTTTCACCTTCCTTTAGCCAACGAATTCTAGATTTCTGCCTCCAGAGGATCTCCTCTTGTTTGTATCTATCCTCCAACTGTTTTTGAAGGTCGAGCTCCTTGGAAGCGAGAGTCTCTGATCTTCCCTTAGTGATGATTTCCTGTTGCACTTCATTCATCTTCTGCTCAAGGATCTTCTTTTCCACAAATATATTTCCAAAGACAGTCTGATTCCAAGTTTTGATATGACCTTTTAGCAACTTGAGCTTTTGCTGAAACTGGTACATTTTGGAACCCTTTGCCAGTACAAATCTCCTCCAAGTAGCATGTATCATTTCTTTG
Organism: Pinus albicaulis; assembly: GCA_034641835.2. NCBI lineage: Eukaryota > Viridiplantae > Streptophyta > Pinopsida > Pinales > Pinaceae > Pinus > Pinus albicaulis. The sequence continues at coordinate 582,641,572 of CM076578.1, read as the reverse complement.
AAGGAGGGATGAGGAAGCCAGAAAGCTTCAAATCTAAAAGGCCGCTTTGGATGGGACCCTATGTTTAGCCATTGGAGCATAATGGGCCAGTGGTCAGAGCCAGCAAGGGGGAGAATCGAGCCTGTGATATTCCCACCCACATGTATGGCGTTGTCCGATATGATAAATCGATCTAATTTCGAAGCTATTTGCTGTCCCCCCGTTCTTCTATTATTCAAGGTGAATATTCCATTACAGAAAGGTATATCAATGAGCCAGTTGTTATTGATAAAATTTTTGAAGTGGGTGCTTTGCTGATCGAGTCTAGACCTAACTCCAGATTTTTCATCCATTCTAGTGATCATATTGAAATCTCCTCCAATGATCCAAAGGGGATGGGATCTATTCAAATTGAGATGCTCCAAAGTGTTTAAAAGCGCTATCTTACTAGCCTGATCTTGAGGAAAATAAACATTGGACAAATGCCCGTGTATGTTAGTTCCAATAGGGTGGAAGGTGGCCTGGATGAGGTTGTGAGCTGCATGAAAGTCAACTACCAACATGGACTGAGTATCCCAGGCTATTGCAAGACCTCCGGAGAAACCAGAGGCGTCCACTGCGACCGAGCTACTACTGGGCCATGCTTTTGATAGGATTGAGCCCAGCATTTTACTGTTACACTTGGTTTCCTGAAGAAAGAGTATTTGAGGCTTCTCTTTTTGAATCATGTTCTTAATCATTCTGTACTTCCCTAGGCTATTGAGCCCTATTACATTCCATGAGACTATCTTCATGGGGAACTATTTGCAAGTGGTTTGAAGAACCGAGTTAACTTGGGATATTGCCCTGAATCCACCAGTATCTCCCCAAGAGCGATGGTACGTTGCCAATCTGGTTTTCATCCTCTCTTCTTGGTTTCCTTCATCACTTTCAGGCTATCCCAATGACTGCCTGGCTGAATTCCCAACTTCTTTTGCTGTTGAACTTTAGAGAGTGCTGCCTCTAGTGATTCTATTTGTCGAGGGTTGATCTTGTCAAATTCTTTTCTTCTGCATGCATCTTCTACGACTATGAGATCCAGTTCTCCTAGATCAAAGCCTTCTGAATCTTCCTCCATTTGGGTAGACAGAATATTTTCTGGAGAATCTTTACTGTCCTGACTGGGGTTAGAATAATGCGCATCCAGATCCATGAGATTAGGGTCCCATGTCACCTACTTTTGATTTGAAGAGGGGTTGGAATCTAAAGGGTCAGCGGATTGCGGCTCTGAATGTGAGGACGCAGAGGATGCAGGGTTGGGTTGATTTGAGGGGGTGGCAAAAGGGGCAGAGGGGTTGAGAGAGGCAGGGGTGGAATCGCTCTGAGGGTCAGATTGAGCAAGGACGACAAAGCTATTGCTGGTGGATGGGGCAGTAGCGGAAGTGCTAGGTTTTTTCCCAGACGGAGAGGATTTCCTGTTATGTCTTCTTCTAGAGGGAACTTTAGTAAACCCATCTACTTCTGTTTTGTCTTCCGCTTCTTGACTTTTGGTCTGAGCAGTTAGAGGGCAATCTCTGAAGAGATGTCCATGGGTGTGGCACCTTCTACAGCGAAATGGAACATGTTCATAATCTAGCGGTTGAATCCATTCAAAATCATCATGAAGTAGACTTACCGCGTCTGGCAAGGCGTTGTCCAGATGCATGTAGACACATATTCGAGCATAGGAGGTGTACCTTCGTAGCTTAGTTTCTTCTGCTATCTTTATGAACTCTCCTAACCCTCTTCCAATCTCCTGAAGTGATTCCTTGTCCCAATATTCAAGTGGCAGCGAGCATAGACGAATCCATACAGGTGCCCAGTTGAAATTTTCTTGGTCTGGGTTGAATCTTTCAACCCAGTTCCTGAGATATAACCCTGCCAAATTGAAAAAATAGGGGCCCTCATCCATTACCTTGTTTCTGTCCTCAATGCAGTTAAAAATAGCTGTGAAGAAGCCTTTCGGACCCAGTTGTAGAGTAACGTGTCCCTTTGGCTTCCATTTGGATGCAATCCATCCCTGTAAGGCTTTTTCAGTTGGCCAAAACCAAATAAATTTACCAATAAGGGCGTGATCCCTCATGTACTGAATTCTGACATTGATACGATGACTTGGCAGGTCAATTTTGGGTCTATCTGGAGCTATGGGCTTGCAGGTGGAAGAAGTGGCCTGCGGCAAAAGGTAGTGGGCTTGGCCCGGTTTAGACTAGCTACATGCACGACGAGCTGCGATCTTGCTCGGGATCGAACACAAGACCAGTCCGTCATTACGAGGCCGACTTTACCACTACGCCGCCTCCACAACCTTAGGACGTGTTGACTTTTACTTATGATGAGTTAAAGTTTTATATGGAACATGTCATCATATACACAATCGTTCCTAAAGTTGAAAATTCCAAGCCTCTAAAAAAAAGCCTAGGAAAATCAATTACAAATTGTCCCGCTTAGAGAAAAAGGAACTTCGAAAGATTCTTGTTGCAGGAACCATTGCTCAAACTAGACATTACTCTTCATTATCTAACTAAGTAAGTTTTGGAAAAATAATGGAGCTATAAGGTTATGTGCTGATTTGAAGAACTTGAATATGGTTTGAAAAAAATAAAATTTCCCTCTTCCTAATATGGAAACCTTACTCCAAAGGGTCATAGGAATGATATGCATATTAGATGTTTTCGCCCACTACATTCAAGTTATGGTAAATAAGTAATATTGACATAAAACCACTTTCACAACACCATGGAGCGCATTTGAGTATTTAAGAACGTCTTTTCGTTTATAAAATGCAAGTAATACATTTTTAAAAGCCATGTATTATGATTTCAATGGATTAATTGGAAGGATAATTGAAATTTGTTGGGATGATTTAACCATTTTCTCAGACGATGGTGTTGAACCTCCATTTTGACATAGTTTCAACCACTCTTTTCTCTTCACCGCCAATAATTTTATCTGGTCCCTACTAGTATCAACCTTTATGTGCATATTTTTCGACCAATAATATAACTGTAAGAACTATAAGGTAATTTTTTATTTAATTTATTAATTTCCTTTGTTTTGAATTTTTTAAGGAGGTTTAAATAGTATTCCTATAATGATGGTGAAGGGTGAGGAATAACTCCTATTCTAGAGAAAGAGTTCCTATTAACATAATTCAGTTAATGCTAACAAATTACAATCTCAGATCCCATACAATATTTTGTCATATTTCTTGTTGTTCTATCACAAATTAGGCATTTGGGTTTTGTAAAATGGAGGCCTAGGTTATTTTCATGTTAATTCATTCATACCCACATCATCAAGAAGAAGTGTGGAAACTTGGTCAATGATTTGGTAAATCTTCCTTATAAAAAACAAATCCCTCTCTTTATATGCAATAATTGGACAACTCACTAGAAAATAAAGATTTTCAATTTTATTCCTATGAATAAGATCAAATAACATATATTTAAAAGCTTTTTTTATCCAACATGACTTGATAATTGAAAATATTGGTTACTTTTGTGATTGTTTACATAGACTAAGGCAGGTTGAATCTTATAGATAAAGGATATGATTCCTGAAGTATTTAGTTCATTTTTGTTCTTCTTATGAAGGCACAACTCAACCATTTTGACGTACCCAATAACACTCTAGCTATTCATTGAGATTTATATTTAGAAAAAAAAACATATCTTGATTTAAAATATATCTATGATCTATCAAAATAATGTATTTATTTTTCCTTCAGATACATGGGATAAGAGGAGTTTATACTATCCACAATTGGAAGTTTTCCTTATAAATATGTACCATACCTTGTAATGTAGATATATAGAAGAGGTATGGATATGTAAATTATTTTTCATAATATAATAAATATATTTTTCATTGTTATTTTGTGGCACTGATGTTAGTAAATTGTTGATATTTAGGTAGCCTGCTTCCAAGGAAGGAAGGCTCCCATTCTTTGGTAGTATGGCTATAATTGTAGATTTACTGTCTTTCAATTTTTGTTGGCGTTTATGAATTTTACTTCTTAGTAAGTTTTATTTCTAGAATAGTTAGTGAATGGTTGAAAGAATCATTAAGGTCATCTACCAAACCATCATTTCATTCATGAACCAATATGTGGTACTATATTATTTATTGAGATATTGAATCTCCATTTTGTCTCATGTAAGTCTATGGAAACCTACCACACCTAAGGAAAAAGGTATCTCCTACATTTCCTTACCTGAGTAGATTGATCCCCATATAATAATTTGGAGTTTGAGAAGAAGTGATTTTTCATTTAAGAGTGTTTATGCACGTGTGATTTAATTTTTTTTTAGTTATATGCAATAGTCTATTTTGATCCTTCATTTCCTCTTCTTGTACCATCAAACTTCATGAGATCTGGGTTGATGATTAAATGTCTAAGTTTTTTACATATAAATAAATCAACATATGGAAAAATACATATGGGTCATCTTAAGCAAGACTTTGAAATATTTCATGAGTTTTTCATTTACTTAAGCCCAACCAAGTTAATATTTTGGGTAACTGAGGGTAATTTACTGGGATGTATCATTTCAAAAGATGGGGTAAGGATTGGACGTGACAAGGTTCAATTCATAGAGAAAATTAATTTACCTCATAATAAGGAGGCTCTCTAATATTTTTGGGAAAAAAAATCCATAAAAATATTTATATTAAATTGTGTTGAGGTGATAAAGCCCATTCAAGCACTTCTGAAGAAATATACAAAATTTGAAATGAGTGATCAAGGAAGGAAGCCTTTAAAATTATCAAAAATTTAATTACAAAGTCTCTTTTACTAATCAACACTCACTATTCAAAATAGTTTCTAATAATTTTTTTTCCATCTAACGATACTATTGTAAGGGTTTTTCTCCAAAAAAATAATAAAGGGAAAGAGAAATACATTACATTAATGTGTAGGGATTTGAATAGTTCAAAATTGAAGTATCACACTATGGAAGAGAAAGCCTCTTTGCTAAAATCCCTTAAGAATTTTAGAATTTGCATTGGATATTCAAAGATAATAGGTTATGTGCGTCACTCAATAGTATAAGGCATTTTAACTCATCATGATTTCTTAGGATGCAGAGAAAGGTGGGTTCATAAAATACACGATTATGTCTTAAATATAAAACCAATAATTTGTTCAGAGGTAAGGACCTATCATAGATGTTTATAGACAATAATGGGAAACCATTGGAGGTGGTACATAAAAACAATTAATTAGAGACAATGGTTTCATTAGAGATTCATAGATTAGAATGAATTGATTGGTATGCATATGGGTAAAACAACAAAGGTGGGTTACACTTTTGTGAGAAACATGTTTGGAAATTTCAATTTCACCATAGTTCAACAAAACTTTTAGGAAGTTTGGTCGAACTTTTAGAAATTTTGGTTGAAACTTTGAAATTAATTTGGTCGAAATGTTTTTGCTGTTAACATCGACAACGTATTGACAGTGTGGGTAAACAAATTTTTGGCCAGAGATGGTAAAACCAACAATATTAACTCGGCCGAACTAATAGTTTAGCCGAACTTTTTAAAATAATTCATCTTAACTTTTTCTTAGAAATATACTGGCCCCCATACCAGAAGAAGGTTTTATTATCGTTGCATTGCTCTTTATCTTGCTACTCTGTTTTGTTTGTCTCACTACTCTGTTTGTCCCACTGCTCTGTTATGTTTCTATTCTTTCTGTGTTTGTCTCGCTGCTTTGTTTGTCTCACTCTTTCTTGCTGTTGTGTTGTTGTCTCACTGTTGAAGTGGCTAGGAGGGGAGGAAGCGAAGGTGAGACCCTGTGTTATTTGTATGCATTATTTCTTTTCTTTATGTTTTTTTTTTGGTTAAATTAAATTTTGTGTGTTTTCAGTTTTTCTCTAATCTACATCTTTGGCAATCTGCAGTCTCATTGTCTGCTCTTCGTCTGCACTCTCATTGCTTGCTCACCGTGCATGCGCTCGATCTCTGCGAATTTATAGGTATTTCTTGACGACAGTTCCTATGATAATTTTTTATCATCAAGCTAAACAATAACAGTAAGGTGCTTATTTTCTATGCTAAATAGTAAACAATAAATAGTAAAGTGGTAAACAGTAAACATTAAACAATATAAATTAGAGATAGTTTTAATATGGAATGGAAAACCTATAGGTTTGTCAGTGAGATATTTTTTTTTCTAACAGGTAGTTCCCACCTTCAATACTCACATATTCTGGAAACTAGAAATAATTTATTAGTTAGAATGGGTTGGTTCGGGTAATGGTTAAGAATATGTCTCTCCTCCTAAAAATTTCAATTAACCCACAATCTTGGATGTGAGGACTTGCAATTTCTTCTTTATTAGATTGATAGCTTACCTTCTGAAACCTCAATCTAGGTGGGCTCAAAAAGAATGAAAGAGGGATAAGTTGATCTATAGACTGATTACCTTTCCTTCGACCCTCTGAAACATGAAAAAATATGTTGAGAAATAATACCAGGGACCATACCAGTTTCTATATGTCAAATAATACCAAATACCTTTACCAGTATCTCTATAGACATGTGTCGGTATCTCTATGTTTTAGAGGAAGAATATGAGAGGCCTATTAAGAGAGGTTAGATTTTATAAGAGAATTAGACCACTAGTATCCATATGTTTGATTTGACCAACCCAACTACCGGAATCAATATGTTCTGTTAGGCTGGTATAAATATGCAGAAAAATCCTTACCGGCACGATAGAAAAACTTGATTATGTTCTCTTAGGCTCATATAAATATGCACAAAAATCCTTACCAACATGATAGCAACATTCTGTTTGGCCTTAGTAGTTCTCTAGAGGCAGTGCTATCAGCTTCTAAAAATTTGAGGAATGATAGCTCAATACAAACCCTGTGCAAGTGTTATATACTTTTAACCTGTAGAGGGTTTGTATTGACCAATCATTCTAGAAATTCCTTGTTTTCATTTCGTTTGGATTCTGCAATGATGATAATCCTCATGTATTACTTTAGGTTATGAAATTCATTATCACCATTATTTATGTATTTATGGTTTTTTATGTCGTTGTGGATCAGTAAAAGACACCTTATGGATATTACCACGTTTAGAAAATATGTTGAATATGTTACAAAAATGATACCTATAACACAGTATTTGAACATAAAATTCATAAGTTCAAAAAATAGATTAGGTACCCAGAAAACATGTTGAATATATTACATAAATGATACCTTAAACAAATTACTTGAACATAAATTCATATTTCAAGCAATAGATTAGCTTTCCAGAAAATATGTTGAATATATTACATAAATCATACAAAGAAATCATACCTTTAATAGATTATTTGAACATAAAATTCGTAATTTCAAGAAATAGATTAGATGTCTAGAAAATATGTTGAATATATTACAGAAATGATACCTTTAATACAATATTTGAACATAAAATTTGTAATTTCAAGCAATAGATTAGCTGTCCAGATCGCGAATTTCTAGCTTCAGCTAAATATTTAGGCTTTCCTCCTTCATCTAGAACAAGTTTGACAATATATTGTTTAGATGGTATGTGTGATAAAAATGATGCATCTAATATGGTAACTGGTGTCTATTAAATATGAAGTGTATCTAAAAAAAGGGAAATGTTTCACGGATTTATATTTCAAATTTAGAGATGTATTTGCATTAAATGTATTTACTTGCATCCAAAACTAATATAACACAAATTTCAAAGGGAAATGTTTCACGGATTTATATTTCAAATTTAGAGATGTATTTGCATTAAATTTGTTTACTTGCATCCAAAACTACTATAAGACAAAATTCACTCATTTGGATGTGCATGATTCCTTAGGCACATTATACTTCATTAGATTTTTTTACCATTGACAATGTGAAGTCGGGTTACACCTTTTGCCCTTTTTTGAGAAAAAAAATTCATCTTTTTCTGTTCTTCAACTTTCTGCAAGGAAAAACAATTTTTTTGTTTAGAATTTCATTTTATGATAAAAATAAAAATTGTCTGAAATTTTATTAGCTTTCTATTACTAATTTTTTGAAGTTTTTTTAATCACATTTGCATGTCAAATTAACATTTCTTTGAGTGTGCATTATTTAAAAATAAAAGGATTTATAAAAAGTCATGTTCAAACGCGTTTTTGTATTCTTTGAAAAGTTTTTGTTTTTGAGAAAAAAAAGGTTTCACAACAATCTAGACACAGTCTACTTTCGTATCGTTATATTTAGGAAACCAACTCATGCATATCATAATTAATATAATTTTTTAAACTGATCCAATATAAAAAAACTACATATTTTGAATATGTTTACGAAATTTCACAACATATTAGTTATAAACTAAAAAAATAAAAACTACCCATTACAGACAACGAACCAATGTAATGCTCCATAATTTTTTCTTTTTTTTTTACAATGTATTTTGCAATATATCAAATTTTGATTTCAATGAATCATAATGACCTTCAGAAATTTTTTGCACCGATTTTATTACAAAATTAATTAAAATTAGTAAATATTTACGGAATTCCATAAAAATTTTATTTCCTAAAAGTAGATTGAATTATTCAAATGCTTGTCTTGGTTTTGATAATTAATTAATAAAGTTTGATGGAGTTTAATCATCCCAAAGTTGAAGAAATGTGTTCAGAGATGAGTTGTTGCATAGTGGCAGATGCATTAGTTCAAACGAACTTTCAAAAAGTTAGGCCCAATGGTTTTTTTCCATGTCGGCTCATTAATTATAATGACACAAAAATTCGGCCAATTTTTTTACAGAAGTTCGGATGAACTATTGCTCAGAATTACATCGGCCAGAAAATTAGATGAAACCCCTCCAAAAAAACATTTGGCAGCTATATAAATATCCGAAAATAGAATCATTATTTTCACACATTTCTTCATTTGGGATGATTTTGCAAGGACTTTTTTTGGGCTTCATTTTCAGAGAACTCTTTTTGGGCTTAATATTCAAAGGATTTTTTTTGGAAATATTTTTTAAAGTGACATTGTTTTAGACTTTTTTTGGGCTTAATATTCAAAGCACATTTTTTCGAGGTATTTTTTTAAGTGACATTTTTTTAGAGGTTTTTTGGGCTTAATTTTCAAAGGACATTTTTTGGACATATTTTTTAAAGTGACATTTTTTAAGAGGTTGGGTTTCATTTTCAATGGAAATTTTTTGGAGATATTTTTCAAAGTGACATTTCTTTAGAGTAAGTGTTTTGGGTTGAAGTAAATCTTTTGATAATTATTTTTTAAAGTGATCTTTTGTCTAAATTTTTAAATGAATTTTTTTTGCCAGACGTGGAGGGAAATATTTTGAGCTTCATTTCATTTTTAGAAGTCATTTTTTTGGCTAAATTTTTAAAGAAAGTGTTTTGGGTTGACATATGTCTTTTGCAAAAATTTTAAAATGAGTTCTTTTAAAATCAAATCTTTTGTGATGCTTTTTTTAATTGAGTTTTTGTCTATATTTTGATGTAGTGAGTTTTCTTTCTAGGATTTTGAAGGAAATTTTTTGAGCTTCATACTAAATTATCATGGGAAATCGAAGGAATTGCAAGAGAAAATATGATCAAACAAGAGACCCTGAGGAACATAGAGAACAAGGGAGAGAATATCAAAAAAAAAAAGAGAGAAGAACGCTCAAAAATTGAAAGGGAAAATCAACCTCAACTAGAAGTTGAAGCATCTATGTAAATGTAAATATTATAAATTTGACATTTAAAATTGGACTAGTGTATTGTGAAACTTAATTTTTATTTGATGAACTACTTTGAAAATAGTTTTGCAATGTAAATAGAGAGAGTTATTCTTCAAAAACTTGATGATGAGATAAAAAGTTTTGAAATAGAAAGTGAAAGAGATATTGAACCAATGATTGAAGATGTTGAAAGAAATTAAAGAGAAGAAATTGAATCACCAGGTATATATATATATATATATATATATATATAGATTGAAGGTGTATTATCGAAATTATACATATTTATTAATTTAATTATTTATTGAATATGTAAACTCATTATGTACATTTAATTCTAATATGTACAGATGAAATCAATATCGATGATGAGATGTTAGAAAATCCTGACACTCACACATATGGAGATAAAAATGCTGACCATATTATACGATATCGTGGTAATCACATTATTGATTCGTTCTTCAAAGATGAGATTGTGGAACTTGAAGCCCAAATGTTGAAAATTCTCTTAACATCAAAGAAATTAAAAGAAGCTATGAATTTATTGGGCATTTGAAAATTAAAAAAAAAAGATTAAAAAATGAAGGAAAATGTGATACAATATATACATAGTTCTCTAAAGTAAATTGGAAGATCTAGAAGAAAATTTCTTTAGATGCACATAGTGAAATACAAATGGTATTGGTTTCATCAAGTGCTAAAGAGAATCACTTGGTAAAATATATGGGACAAGCATTAGGAACCTCACAAAAAAATTTGTACAAACATCGGAAATTTCGATTGCAAATAGATGTAAATGATGAACTCGCTTGGTGGACATCTATTTGTAGGCAACCATACAAAGATAAACTTTAAGAAGATGTTAAAAAAATAATAATGAATACTGGATGGAAAATTCACATGTTTCACCAAAAGCAAGGAATGTGATGTGAAGAAGAATAACACGAAATCTATATGAAGACCATGCAAAACATTTCTTGGGCACCACTCAGATATATTTTTTCAATAAGTTCAAAGAAGAGAATCATGAAATTAATGTCCCAATCAGTGCTTTTGTGCAACAAAAACCATGGTATGTTAAACCTATCACTGTACGCGGCACTTGTTGTTGTCGTTATCATGTGGAATTTTGGTAAAAAAAATTGGAAATATTGACCTCCTCCTTCGACTATCCATGATTTCATATCTCAAATTCTATGTGGAAGATAAAGCCATGAATTATTTTACCAAAATAAATGTTTTGGTGGTAAAAAATGTGATGATTGTGGAAATTTCACTAAATTTCAAAACAAATATCATACTGATATAAATGATCGATCATTTTCCAACATAAAAGTGAAATCGGAGAGATATGAATATATTCATACATCGATTGGTTCAAGTAGTACTACAAGTGTTAAAAGAATTGATTTACAAGAAGAAGAAAATTTTGTGATGGAGTTTTGAGAAGGTTTGAGGCAGAAATTTATGAATACACCAAGCATTTTCATAGAGATCGATGGCAGGACTTGCAATTCAAAAAATCCCGTGATCTTCTTCCACTAGGGATCATTTTTTCAATAGTTGATTTTGCAGAAAACTACACATTACCTCCACAAAAGGAAATATAGAGTGAATAATATCATTCTAACCAAGTCTCCATGATTTTCCATATTCTATATAGAATTGTTGAAGAAAATGTTGATCATATAGAAAGCACCGGGGAAAATCATCATGTTGTTAAAGAATATCACTTTTATATCACTAACGATTGTATACATGATACATATTTTGTACAACATTGTTCTGAAAATATTTATGACTCCTTCAAAATTCGTGAAATAAAATTCAATGAACATTGGGTATGATCAAATGGATGTGCAGGTCAATTCAGATATTCAAAATCATTCTTTTGGTTTTGTCGTATTCACATGAAAACCCACATTAAATATTTTTGGGATTTCTTCGAAATTGGTCATGGAAAAGGAGAACATGAGTGTGCAGGGATATGTATAAAACAAGAACTTCAAAGATATCAAATGGACCACTTTGCAAACTGACTTGTCTCAGCTGAACAAGTTGTTCAATGGTGCATTTCTTCACTAATCCATGAGACTAACCGATCTAGGGAAGTATGAAGGTATATGATTTAATTTTTATTGGGTTTCTAACTTTAAACATTATTTATCACAATGATTATCTTTGATGGTATTTTGAATGACATATTTATATTTTTTTTAGAATTTTCCATATAGGTTTTTTTTGGCATATTTGGTTCTAAGATGTAGATAGATCGATTGGAGATGACGTTGAAACAATAAAAGGGACTCGAAAATTGTATTCAATTATGACAAAGCTGTCTAAAAATGTGTTTGCATTAGATAAAAGAAAATATTATTGTTTTTATCATGTTTGCATAGACAACACAGAATCAAATGATGTTTGTGAAAACAAAAAATATGTAAAATATTGGCAACACACATAACTAAATAAAAATGGAAAAATTTCCATTGCAAACTTTCAATAAATGTAATCAGAGGAGACTACAATATCATCTGAAGGTGATCGAGTTTATGCTCTTTTTAGAGAAGGTAACATTTCAATTTCTTTCGAATGATATAGATCTAGAAATAGATAATAAAATAAAGTACACATGTTAATTTTAAAGTTCATTTTTCATGTTAATTATCATCTATATTTAAATACATAAGTTTGTTTTATTGTCTAAGAGATGTTTTTGTTGTAGTTTCACCTACTACCACCGATTAAAATGTGAAGTATTATTCAATACATTGCACTGCATGAAAGATGAAATTATTGGAAAACTATGATGATAACAGGTTTACATATGACAGAGGGTCTATTATAATGAAAGGTTATTTTTTCCAACAAACTCATCAAATTTAATATTTTTTTTACGTTCAAGACTATGAACTTGATGTCATAAGTTAATAAAATCACTTGGTGCGTGAAACAAACATAAAGTTGATAGAAGTTCAATCAAAGAAAAAATTGAAAATTAATAAATAGAAAATGTCAAAAGGTGATCATGAATGGATCATTGAAGATGGCATTCCATTGGAATTTTTTTAATTGAACTGCCCAATGATTTCTTCTCTTTGGATTCATCTTTTAGAACTTCCAGAACTCAACTAAAAATTGAACTTGCCTTTTTTTTGTGCATTCTTAACTTTTAAAATTATTATAATTTATGTATATTTTATGTTATATGTACAAGTGTTTGTAGATGCACATTGTTTTGGTAAATGCACACGAGTAATTTATACAAACATGTGTACACATACACATGTATATTACTGGTCTTAAACAATTTCATACATTCTCTGGTACAATATTTGATAAAGTCATTATTGAAAAATGTACATACATGTGTATCTGGCATAGTTGATATTGCTTTCGATGTATCTATTAAGCCAATTATAATATTCATTCTTGAATGAAAAATGTGAGGTATGTGTTTTGTAATTTCCAGTTTACTATGAACTGAAGGTAGCTTGTCTATGTACCTTAATGAAAATTGTTGTGTACTACATATATGTTTTAATGCAATTTTCAAATTTTATGATTGTTTGACACATATATGAAAACCTAGAATTTTATGATTGTTTTTAGATATATACATCAATATGTATTGTACTTCAACCATTTTTACATATATTGAAACATGTACTTCAATCAATTTTATCTAGATATTTCATGTGAAATTAAATATGTAAAACCATCTATGATTATTTTAAATGACATATATGATCATTAAAAATGTACTTGAATATCACCTAACTAATAGATGTATTTAGAATACATGTACATGGTTTGCATTAATTTACATGGGAGAAATGACATGGACATGGTTTTCATTAAATTTTATGGGAGAAATGACATGTACATGATTTTCCTTAATGTTTTCCTTGAGTTTATGGGAGAAATTACATGTGCATGGTTTGGCTTAAAGTTTTCCTTAAATTTTATGGGAGAAATGACATCTAGAAATGGAATGCCTTAAATTTTGTTGTGATTTTATGGGAGAATTGACATGTACATGGTTTGCCTTAAATTTTTCCTTAAATTTTATTGGCGAAAAGACATAGAAATGACATACCCTAATGTTTACCTTGAGTTTATGGAATAAATGACATGTACATGGTTTTCCTTAAAGTTTTCCTTCAATTTTATGGGAGAAATGACATATAAATGAAATGTACATGGCTCCCAAAACACTAGAAAATTCCTTAAATTTTATGGGATAAATTGTTGGAAATACTAAGAGCGGGGTGAATCAGTATTTCTTTTCAATTGTTAATTTTATGAATTAGATCACTTATGTTTTAGAACACAAAATGAACAATGATGGAATAGATACTTTTATTAATTCCTTCTTTACAATAAGTAAATTACAATAATGTTATATGGCTCCAACCCTAGATGAAGACTCCAATCTTCCAGGCTCCAACTTGTATTCTGACAAGCACCGACTTGGTGTTTCCAAGGCTCCAACCTTGTCCATTCTGAGGCACCAACCTTAAGGGCTCCAACCCTATATCTGGTACAGACTCCAACATGGTCTCTTGAGGACTCCTATCCCCTAGGGCTCCAACCCTATCTTCCAAGGCACCAACCTTGTCTCTATGAGGCTCCAACCTCCAGCTTCAATTCGTCAAAATGTGTTTGGTTGTTCTTCACAGATCCCAATGTCTTCTTCAACGAGCCCTGAAAATCTTCAACAATGCCTTCATTAGTCTCCACGTTACTTCATTAATTACAACCTTTTTCTTCACATGAAGGTGTCCACAACTCTTCATGTTACTCAAACAAGAACTCCAAGTTCACCTCATGATGACATCAATGCATCACAAGTTCCAATGATGTCTTCAATAGGCTTCTTGATGATTCTCCAAGGTTGCTCAACAAGATTGTTCCAAATGTAATTCCAAGATCTTCTTAAGAAATTCTGCAAAATGTTCCAGGGGCTAGTCCATCAAGATCATCCTCAATATTGCTAATAAGAGTCTCCAACGCTCTTCATTATTGTAGAAACAATATTCTTCAAAGACAAATTCATAGGGGCTTCAATGCTACCTTAAAGATGTCTTCAATAGGTACTTCAATGCAGATAAGAGACAACTCCAAAAGATGTTTCTACAATATTCAACAAGGCTTCTTTAAAAGAAGTGTTTTAACAAACTTCAGTAATATTGCTCCAAGGAATTATTTCTGCTTCTAAATCTATCTTCGGACTTCAAAAACGATGTTGAAACAGTGTTGAAAATTCCCAAATGATGTCTAAAACTTGTAACTTTGGGAATGCTTCAAAAGTCTCCAAGGTGTAAAGAAGTTCCAAGTCTATACTTTAACTTGGTCTTCTATTTTGCTTTAATCTACCCCAAAGTTATCCTTAATTCTGTTAATAGGATGCTCCTAAAAAATTCTCGAACACTTACAAAACCTGTCAACTAAGTGTACAAAGTGGTAAGCAAGGATCTGAAGATAAAGGTCCAAATATTTCGCACAGGTTTGTACTATAGTTCAAAACCTTTTTCTCTGAAAACAATGTTACCGCAGGTCCTTAATGCAACCACAGGTTTTGACTACAATTTTTATCACAGTGCTAAGATATTCAGTTCCACAGAGATGAGAAGTAGGTTTGCAATCAACCACAAAAAATATATTGAATACTTGATGCAATAACCCTAAGACTGCAATTAATAATTATGAAGTATGGAGGCTTAACAAAACAGATCCGAGCTATAATGTATGCTTTTATTTTTTTTAAATGCCCAAACAGTAATCCTTTTCTTCTCCTCAACCTCCTATACCTTTATGTGGTTATATACTAATTTTTTGACCGAAAATCCTTGGTCAAATGAAGAGTTTGAACCTAATTTTTATATAATATTAACTTCAAGATGAAGAGACACGTCTTTCTAGAGGTAGGCCAACATGAATGCCAAAGTGTAGGTTGACTCGTAATTGATTATATTTTTCTTAACTTAAAAATTCAATATCTCATCAACCGCTGGGAATTTCGGGGCAAGTAAAGGCTCATTAGAAAAAGGAAAAAATCCTCTTTAAGATGCTATAGAACTTATTGTGAAAAGATTCCTCCAAGATGTCCAAAATAATTTTTCTTTTGGCTGCTCTTGAAATTTTTAGTACAGAAGGTGATTAGGTCAGTAAGGTCATTAGGGCTGCTTCATTGTTTTGACTTGAAGTTATTCATCATAGTGTGTCATCATGATAGTGTAGCATCCATGTCATGTAATAGTGTAGTGATATGTCATCCATATGTCAAAGTGCAGCATCCATTAATGTGCCATCAAGTTCTTTATGTCGTCTAATCATTGTACATGCCATTAAATGGTCCTCCATGTCATCATATAGTCTCCAACCAAGTAATCAAGACCTTCATCAGGTGCACTTAAGGTCTCGATCACTATGAACATCAATCAAGGCAAATGATTGGTACTTGGCATCATCATCATTAGTTCAAGGACTTTCGTTACTAGGACATTATGGTCAATGGATATTTAGTACACCGATTCTTCATTAGTGGATTTACATCTTCATAAATGGTCTTCTAGTCAACCAAGAGTCATGGCATCATCATATGGAATCTCAAAAATAGACATCTTAGTCAATGCCATATTGACATCAATGACAACCTTAATTAACAATCTCTCCCTTTGTCATTGATGGCAATATTCTTTCCTTTCAACATTCTCTCCCCCTTCGACATCAATGGCAAAGGGGGTATCGAAGAACTCCCCCTATCATGCTGCTCCCCCTGTGATGGTTCTCTTCTAGAAATGTGGTTCATGATAGATGTGCTTAAATTTCTTTATGTGATGAACTATCTCCCCCTGTCTGAACAAATTCCTTTAGCTCATGAAGGATTGTTTGCCTTGTGTGATCAAGTAGAAGACATCATCATAATACCATGTTTTTATTCAATGGAGTTACTTTCGAGAGATGATTTATCAAGATTGTCTATGTGTAACTCATCAAGGACTTCATAGGGCCCACTCACGGATCACTTTCCGCAAGAATACTCAAGAATCACAAACTCCCCCAAACTGTATGCATGGTATCTTTTTGGCAGGGTTTCATCATCAAATACTTGAAATATCGCATTTTCCAAGGATGTCATCATCAAATCAACAACATGTGTTGTTGGCTGGAGTGTTCAAGAGACTTTCGGATCCAGTTAGCTTCCTTTTCCACAGTTGTGTAACTTTCTTCTCTGGGTTGTTTGTCATGGTTTTAGCTTGTTTAGAAACCCAAGTCAAGTTACAATCATGTGCCATATGTCCAGTGTTATGGCAATTGAAGAACTCTACCTTATTCATGAATGAAAGATCATGACTTCTTCTTGCAAAGTTTCTTCTAAGAGACTGACAGGGACCATTACATTTCTCCTTGTGGTATGCCCTACAATCCTTTGGCATGTGCCCAAAATTTGTACAAGAATAACAATAACCAAAAAATATACTTTTGTACCTAAAGGATGGAAATTGCCTTGATGTACTTCTAAAATAATTTTGTCTTGGGATCCTTTGTTCAAATTTATTGCCTGTAGCATTCTTGACACCATCAACGTATCTTCTTGGAGTAGGGTTTCTTACAATATCATCTTGACTCTTCTTCTTGCCTTTGCTGAAACTGGGGGCATCAATATTTATTCCAAGCTTTTCCACATCCTTGTTGTTTGAAGCATTAGGGATTGCATCATTCTTGTTTAAAGATTCACCTCTATAACCAAGACCCGATTTATCAAGAGGAGATCTTTGATGACTCAAGATGTCACCCAGGGTTTGGGAGCTCTTTAGGCTCTTGTTCAAATGATCAACTTCCTTTTTAAGGTTATCAATTTCTTCTTTCATTTTCTTGGATTCTTCATCCTTCTTTGATATATCTATCTCCATTTCTTCCTTCATCTTGGTTTCTTCACATGATTGGGCCTTGAGAAGATTGATGTCTAATTTTAGTTTGAATATTTCTTCATCCTTTTCTTCTAGTTGACATATCATGGTGTTTATCTCCTTTTCTTCTTCATCAACTTGTCCTTCTATGAATGCAAAAGTTTCCATCACCTTCTCAGCTCCTTGTGCTTGTTTCCTTGCTTCATCTAGTTGAGATCTAAGACAAGAGACTTCTTCCTTGTATTGACCAATATCTTCTTCAAGATTGTTCAAGCTCTTAAGTCTTTTTTCAAGGTGGCTTGACAAAGTTTCTTCACTTTTCTTTGCCTTATCTAATTGATTTGTCATAGATATGAATTCTTCATGATGTTTTCTTTTGTTTTGATGAAATTCCTCCTTAATTTTGGTGAGCTCCTCATCTCTTTCTTGTACTTGAAGCTTGACAAAGTCAACTTCCTTCCTTGTCTTGTCTTGGTTACAATCTTGCGCTTTCTTATTAAGTTCTTCATTTTCCTTTTTCAAACTACTAATCTCTGTTGCTAAACCAACTCCAAAAATACAAGAAAAGAGATATCAACGCCTTAGAAATAAGCCACTTTGAGGGGGAAACCTCCAATACATTACATAAATGAACAATTCTTGGATGATACAAATGACCAAAGTCTCCTTCTATATATAGGAGTCCATGGGGCCACAATGTAATCCTAGCCGACCTAAAAATAATAATTTAGGGCACAATAATAACAATATTGGGGTTACAGGGGTGCAACAATAATAATAAGGGGGGCTACACTAACATAATATGGGACTACACTATTAATATAGGGACCTAACATGCCCCTCTCCTTCAAACAAGTGTTGTCCTTAATGCTTCAGTAGCTCTGGGTGCTTTTGTATAAAATTCTCATCCTCCCGTGTAGAATCTTCAGTGGGTAATTTCTTCCATTTGATGAGATACTCTGAAATTGATCGATTTCGTAGTTGTCAAGTTTTTGTTACCATGACTGCTTCAGGTTCGAATATGGTTTTTCCTTCCTCATCAAGTTCTGGAAATATTTTTTGAATTGAATTTTGTCCCCTATTAACTTTTTTAATCATGAAACATGGAAAACCGAATGCACTCATGAAGAAGCAGGAAGCTCCAATTTGTATGCCATAGTACCAATCTTTTGTAAAACCTTGTAAGGACCATAGTACTTTGGCGATATTTTATTATCCTTCTTAGCTTGCTTGAGGGACATTATTTTCTATGGTTGTAGCCGTAAAAATACCAGTCTCCTACACCAAAACTTCTCTCATTGCGATGTTGATCTGCATGTTGTTTCATTTGATTTTGTGCCGAATCTGGGTTATCCTTTAAGAGTTGGAGAACTTTTTGTTGATGTAAATTGGATCTCAACTGCTTGAACCTAGAATTTTCCTTAAATAGGTTGTGATGGATGGTGGATGATATCCATAAAGTTCCATAAATGGGGTCATTTTTGCTGCAGTATGGAAGGAAGTGTTATACCACCATTCAGCCAGAGGTAACCACTTGACCCATTGTGCTTGCTTATCAGATACAAAACAACGAAGATATCCTTCCAAAAATTTATTCACTATCTCTGTTTGACCATTGGATTGAGGATGATAAGATAAGTTATGAGCTAGTTGAATACCCAAACAAGAAAATAATTTTGTCCAAAAATTTCATGTAAAAATGGGATCTTTGTCACTTACAATAATCTTTGGGTTTCCATGTAGCTTTTGAATTGTTTCCATAAATGCAATAGCAACTGTACTTGCTTTAAATGTATGAGATAATGCTCAAAAATGTGCATACTTGGTAAGCCTATAAGCTACCACCATGATCACACTCCTTCCTTCGGACTTAGGTAAAGCTGTGATAAAATCCATTGAAATATCCTCCCAACATTGACTTGGAATGGATAAAGGTTGTGAAAGCAAGGTCTTAATTGTCTCCTTTATTTGGGTGGCAAACTCGACGATGCCTTTTGCTTTTGAATATCAGATTTAAGGCCATCCCAAGAAAATTCTTTCTTCACCCTGTGGTAAGTTTTTAAAAATCCTAAGTGTCCTCCTAAAGGAGAAGTGTGCAATTCCAAAAGAATCTTTTGTTTTAGTTGGGAATTCTTACAAGGATATAAGCGATCTTTGTACCATAAGGAATCATTTTCCAACTAAATGTATCAGATGTACTAGGATCTTGCTGCAACTTTTGAATGAGTATCCACACTTCTTTGTCCTTCTTCCATTCTTCTCTTTCTTCGGTTGTCCACTCTAGTTGGATAATAGAAATGGCACATATCAATGCTTCCACCTCTTCATCCTTTCTTGAGAGTGCATCTGCAACAACATTTAGCTTGCCTTTTTTGTAGACAATTTCAAAGTCATAACCCAACATCTTTGTGACCC
This sequence comes from Pinus albicaulis, assembly GCA_034641835.2. NCBI lineage: Eukaryota > Viridiplantae > Streptophyta > Pinopsida > Pinales > Pinaceae > Pinus > Pinus albicaulis. The sequence goes on along the minus strand of CM076578.1, from coordinate 582,621,533 downwards.
ATTTGTGCTACTCTTCTAAAGATAATATTTGTTCCAAAAAGTGTTTATGATATCATGATCAATTTTTACCCTGAAGTGTCTTCCCATTAGGTATGGTCTCCATTTCTTTAGTGCATGTAGTATTGCCAACATTTCTTTCTCATAAATAGCCTTTTGTAAATACTTTCCTTTGATTGAACGACTTTCAAAAGAAATGGGTCTTCCTTATTGCACTAAAATAGCACCAATTCCATTTCCTGAGGCATCACATTCCACAATAAAGGTTTTTGTGAAGTCTGGAATAGCTAAGACTGGTGCTAGGCACATTTCCTCTTTAAGATGTTCAAAGGCCTTAGTTGCTTCAGGAGTCCATGAAAATGCATATTTCTTAAATAGTGTTGTTAGAGGTGCTGCTATTTTCCCATAATTCTTAACAAACTAGCGATAATACCCTTTTAACCTGAGAAATCAACATAACTGCTTTATGGTTGTGTGGAATTTCCATTCCTTAATGGCTTTAATTTTGTTAGGGTCTACCTTAGCACCCTCGTGAGATAAAATATGACCCAGATATTCCACCTCTTGTACTCCAAAGAAACATTTGGATGTTTTTGCATATAATTGCTTCTCCTCCAATAGTTTGAGCACCCTGTCAACATGTTGAACATGATCCTTCCAAGACCTGTTGTAGATTAGTATATCATCAAAAAATACTAGCACAAATTTTCTAAGGAAGGGTTTGAAAATGGAATTCATCAACCCTTGAATGTAGAAGGTGCATTGGTAAGGCCAAAAGGCATGACCAAAAATTCATAATGACCCTCATGAGTTCGAAATGCTGTTTTTGGAATATCTTCAGTCTCCATTCTAATTTGATGATATCTTGAACGAAGATCCAACTTGGTAAAATAAATTGCTCCATGTAATTCATCCAATAATTCATCAATCACAGGAATGGGAAATTTGTCTTTAATGGTGAGCTTATTGAGCTCACTATAATCCGGACACATTCGCCATGATCCATCCTTCTTGTGTACCAATACTATAGGAGCAGAGAAAGAACTTTGACTAGGTTGAATTATACCCGCCTCTAACATTTCTGCAATCATACGTTCAATTTCGCTCTTTTGGAAGTAAGGATATCTATAAGGCCTGATGTTTGGAGGAACACTTCCTGGAATCAAATGAATAGCATGATCAAGATCACGAATAGGTGGGAGTCCTTTGGGAGTTTCAAACACCTTGGAATGATTGTCCAAGACTTGTTGGAGATCTGCAGAAATAGATGATTTTGATGTCGGAACTTCTAGTGAGAATAATTGTGCAATTACGCCTCGTTGTTCTTTCTTTAGAAGCTTTGTCATGACATTAGAGCTTATTATCCTTCCCAGCTTCCCTTCAATACCCCGTAATTCGACTTCCTTTCCTTCTGAAAAAAATTTCTTGAAAATTTCTTGAAAATTAAAAGCTACCGTCCCCAAAGATTGTAACCATTGTACTCCTAGTACAACATCAGCACCTCCCATAGGAATGGAAAGCATTGGACTAGTCAATACATATTCCCCCATGGCTAGCTTTATATTATGGCATTTTCCAGAGCAATTTATAGTTCCTCCATTTGCAACCATCACTTGACATTCTGGTGCTGGGTATAGGAAACAATTTAATTCCTTGGCTACCTTACAATGAATAAAATTATGGGTGCTACCTAAATCAATCAACACTATTACCTTTTTCTTCTTGATATGTGCTTCTATCTTGAGAGTTTGAGGAGTGGTAATTCCTGCCAGTGCATTACACGATATGGTCGGATTCATTTCTTCCTCTTCTAGGGCTGGTTCCTGGTGTATATCCTCTTCTTGTTCATTTTCTTCTTCCTCTTCACAATCTATGTAAAATAATTTCTTCTCAGCACACCTATGACCTTTAGTGTATTTTCTATCACAACTGTAGCAAAGCCCTTTTGCTCTTTTTTCTTCCAATTTTTGTGGTGTCAACCTTGTAGGTTGTGGAAATCTAGGCGTAGCAACACTTCCTTCTTTATAGAAGTGAGTGGTAGGCTTCCTTGTCACCATAATTTTACATTCAATTTTTCTTGCCAATCTGAATGCCTTCTCCAATGAATCAAGCTCCAAAACATGAACTTCATGTTGGATGTTATCCTTTAAAGAACCTATGAAGAGATCAATCCTGTGTTCCTCTGGAATATCAGTTACCCTTATATTCAATTTTTGGAAGTCCTCAATGTGCTGCCCCACTAAACCCTTTTGTTTGAGATTTATGAATTGGCTAAAGAAGGTGTTGCTCTTTGTATCCTCATAATGTGCTATCATTTCCTCCATAAAAATTGACCAAGTGACAATTTTTTTACAGGAGAAAAGACATCGATACCATACAAATGTATTTTGTTCTAAATGTAAAGTTGCAATGCATACCTTTTGTGTGTTTTGCACATTATTGAGATCAAAATATTGCTCCATCTGTAGTATCCATGTTACAGGATCATTTCCATCAAACTTCCTCATGTCCATTTTTGGAATATGGTGGTTCTTCCCTCCAACATTAGAGTTTATTAAATCACGATTAACATTTATTTTGTTCTCATAATGAGTTTCCTCTACTATATTTTCACCATTAGGAAACATTTCTTGTATCAACTTTGTCAAACCTTCCATGTCTGCTTTTAGATCATTCTTCATGTTTTCCATTTTTTCATCAATCTTAGCTTCCATGTCATCCATCTTAGATTCAATGCCAGCTTCCATGCCATATATCCTAGATTCCATGCCTTTCTTCAAACCATCCATCTTCGCTTCCACGCCTTTCTTCAAAACTTCCATTTCATTTTTTGCTGCTCTTTATGAGAGCGAAATTTGGTGCACTTGCTCTTGTAATTTTGATACATCATGTTGAATTCTTCATCTTCATGAGTCATAGTAGAGCCTTCTGAAGGCTTAATGGGTGTTGAATTATTTTTACGGGGAATTTTTTAGAACCCAATACTGATATCTATTCTACAATAGCCCTTGTAATCAATTCAAATTGATTCTTCAAAAAAACCTTATGCAATTCGGAAATAAAAAAATACACACCTTTTTCTTGCTTTTGAGGAGCTCGATATTGAAATTGGATTATCTCTGTGATTGAGGCTCTTCAATATCTAAAATTTGGCACTGAATTATCCCTCTGAATTCTCTTTCGAATGTCACATTTCTGACTTGATTTGGATTCTCCAAGGCAAAGTTATTTCCAATCTCCCACAATGACCTAATTATGGACTTGTTCAGTAGAGAGAAGTTGTACGACTTGCCACGTGTCATTGTTTCGTCATTCGGCTCTGAACTTGATAGCAAAGAAACTAAATTCCATGCACTTGAGACCAATTTTGATGACACTCCAATCCGATACTCAGAGAGAGATTTATGAATCTTTTCCCACGATCACCTCTTTGAGATGAAATTCGGGAGCCTAAAAAAGCACGACCTTCCACAGATCGTATCTCCGAAAATATTGCAAACCAAGCTCTAAAATTTTGTGACGAGTTTTCTCGGGATTTCAGATTCTGAACCTTCATAGAAAAAACATTATAGCAAAAATTCCACGATGAACTTTTTAGAGTAGCGAAACCCTAGAATCCAAAGCTCTGATACCAAATGTTGTGAAACCAGCTCCAAAAATAGAAGAATAGAGATATCAATGCCTTATAAATAAGCCACTTCGAGGAGGAAACCTCAAATACATTACATAAATGAAAAATTATTGGATGATACAAATGACCAAAACCTCCTTCTATATATAGGAGTCCATGGGGCTAGAATGTAATCCTAGTGGGGCCACAATGTAATCCTAGACGACCTAACAATAATAACTTAAGGGCACACTAATAAAAATAAGGGGGGCTACACTAACATAATATGGGACTACACTATTAATATAGGGACCTAACAATCTCTTCCATGGAAGCTATACGTTTATTCAAGAGATCTTCTTCAAAGTCTTCTTTGTTCTCTTCATCTTCTAAGTCTTCTTTAGCCTTGTTTTCATCTCTCTTATCTTCAGCTTCCTTGATGGATTCTGGACTTATTTATTTTTTCCCATCATCTTCTTCACTAGATATCATTGTTAACACTCCTTTTGAGTGAAGATCATGAAGTTTGTCCCATATGACTTTTGCTGACGAACATTTTTAAAAATTGGCCTTCACAGAATTTGGTAACCCATTAAAAATTGTATTCATTGCTTTTGTACTTTAATCCTTGGATTATTCATCCATCATGTCATTAGTAATCATTTATTTCCAAACTTCAATTCCTTTATTCTTCAAAAAATTCCTCATTCTTGCCTCCCATATATCAAAATTTCCATTGAACAATGGAGCCTTAGCAAATTGATTCACATCAATTTCGATGGTTGAGGAAGACACATCTTTAGGAGGATTGGAGACTTTCTTCCTTGGATTTTCCATTTGTGTTCTAATGATCAAAATTCAAGCTTCTAGGCTTTGAGTGAAGGTACTAGCTCTGATACAAATTGTTGGAAATACTGAGAAGGGGGTGAATCGGTATTTCTTTTCAATTGTTAATTTTACCAGTTAGATCACTTATATTTTAGAACACAAAATGAACAATGATGGAATAGATAATTTTATTAATTTCTTCTTTACAATAAGTAAATTACAATAACGTTATAGGGCTCCAACCCTAGATGAAGGCTCCAATCTTCAAGGCTCCAACCTGTATTGTGCCAAGCACCGACTTGGTCTTTCCAAGACTCCAACCTTGTCAATTATGAGGTACCAACCTCAAGGGCACCAACCCTATATCTGGTATAGGCTCCAACATGGTCTCTTGAGGACTCCTATCCTCTAGGAATCCAACCCTATCTTACAAGGCACCATCCTTGTGTCTATGAGGCTCCAACCTCCAGCTTAAATTCGTCAAAATGTTTTTGGTTGTTCTTCACGGCTCCCAATGTCTTCTTCAATGAACCCTGACAATCTTCAACAATACCTTCATTAGTCTCCATGTTACTTCATTAATGACAACCTTGTTCTTCACATGAAGGTGCCCACAACTCTTCATGTTACCCAAACAAGAACTCCAAGGTCACCTCATGATGACATCAATGCATCACGAGTTCCAATAATGTCTTCAATAGGCTTCTTGATGATTCTCCAAGGTTGGTCAACAAGAATTTTTCCAAATGTAATTCCAAGATCTCCTTAAGAAATTCTGCAAAATGTTCCAGGGGCTAGTCCATCAAGATCATCCTCAATATGGCTAATAAGAGTCTATAATGCTCTTCATTCTTGTAGAAACAATATTCTTCAAAGACTACTTCATAGGGGCTTCAATGCTACCACAAAGATGTCTTCAATAGGTGCTTCAATGCAGATATGAGACAACTCCAAAAGATGTTTCTACAATCTTCAACAAGGCTTATTTAAAAGAAGTGTTTCAACAAACTTCAGTAATATTTCTCCAAGGAATTATTTCTACTACTAAATCTATCTTAGTACTTCAAAAAAGATGTTGAAACACTGTTGCAAATTCCCAACTGATGTCTAAAACTTGTAACTTTGGGAATGCTCCAAAAGTCTCCAAGGTGTAAAGTAGTTCCAAGTATATACTTTAACTTGGTCTTCTATTCTGCTTTAATCTGCCCCAAATTTATCCTTAACATTGTTAATAGGATGCTCCTAAACAATTCCCAAACACTTGTAAAACATGTCAACTAAGTGTACAAACTGCTAGGCAAGGATCTAAAGATAAAGGTCCAAATAATTTCGCACAGGTTTGTACTATAGCTCAAAACCCTTTGCTCTGAAAAGAATGTTACCACAGGTCCTTGATGAAACCACAAGTTTTGACTGTAATTTTTATCACAGTGCTTAGATATTTCGGTTCCACAGAGATGAGAAGTAGGTTTGCAATCAACCACACAAAATATACTGAATTCTTGATGCAATAACCCTGAGACTGCAATTAATAATTCTGAAGTATGGAGGCTTAACCAAACATATCCGAGCTGTAATGTATGCTTTGATTTTTTTTTTAAATGCCAAAACAGTAATCTTTTTCTTCTCCTCAGCCTCCTGTACCTTTCTGCAGTTATATACTGATTTTTTGACCGAAAATCCTTTGTCAAATGAACAGTTTGAACCTCCATTTTATATAAGATTAACGTCAAGATGAAGAGACACATCTTTCTAGAGGTAGGCCGACATGAATGCCAAAGTGTAGGTCGACTCATAATTAATTATATTTTTCTTAACTTAAAAATTCAATATCTCATGAACCGCTGGGAATTTTGGGGCAAGTAAAGGATCATTAGAAAGAGGAAAAAACCCTCTTTAATATGGTATAGAAATTATTGTGGAAATATGCCTCCAAGGTGTCCAAAATATTTTTTCTTGTGAATTCTCTTCAAATTTTCAGTATAGAAGGTGATTAGGACAGCAAGGTCATTAGGGCCGCTTCATTGTTTTGACTCCAAGTTCTTCATCATAGTGTGTCATCATGTATGTCATCAATATCATTCATGTCATCATGATAGTGTAGCATCCATATCATGTAATAGTGCAGTTCTATGTCATCCATATGTCAAAGTGCAACATCCATTAATATGCCATCAAGTTCTTTATGTCGTCTAATCATTGTCCATGTCATTAAATGGTCCTCCATGTCATCATATTATCTCCAACCAAGTAATAAAACCTTCATCAGGTGCACTTAAGGTCTCAATCACTATGAACATCAATCAAGGCACATGATTGTTACTTGGCATCATAATCATTAGTTCAAGGACTTTTGTTACTAGGACATTATGGTCAATCGATATTTAGGACACCGGTTCTTCATTACTGGATTGACATCTTCATAAATGGTCTCCTAGTCAACCAAGAGTCATGGCATCATCATCTGGAACCAAGAATCTCAATAATATAGACATCTTAGTCAATGCCATATTAACATCAATGACAACCTTAATTAACAAAAATGACATGTACATGGTTAGCCTTAAAGTTTGCCTTAAGTTTATCGGAGAAATGACATGTACATGGTTTGCCTTAAATTTTTCCTTAATTTTATGGGATAAATGACATGTACATGGTATGCCTTAAAGTTTTCCTTAATGTGTATGGGAGTAATGACATAGAAATGACATGTACATGGTTTGCCTTAAATTTTTCCTTAAGAGTATGGGAGAAATGACATTTACATGGTTTCCAAAAACACTAGCGTTTTCCTTAAAAATATATTAAATTAAAGTATATGGGAGAAATTACATGTACATGGTTTGCCTTAAATTTTTCCTTAAATTTTATGGGAGTAATGACATAGAAATGACATGTGTATGGTTCCCAAAACACTAGCAAATTCCTTAAATTTTATGGGAGAAATAACATGTACATGGTTTTAAAAGCTCCAGCACTTTCATTAAAAATATATTAAATTAAATTTTATGGGAGAATAACAAGTGTTAAGTTTATGGGACATGTACATGGTTTGCCTTAAAAAATTCCTTAAGGTTTATGGGAGAAATTACATAGAAATGACATGTACATGGTTCCCAAAACACTAGAAAATGCCTTAAAGTTTATGGGAGAAATGATTCCCTTAAAATTATATTAAATTAAATTTTATGGGAGAAATAACATGTAGATGCTTTGCATTAAAGTTTATGGGAGAAATGACATGTACATGATTTTCCTTAAATTTTTCCTTGATTTCATGTGAGAAATGACATGTACATTGTTTGCCTTAAATTTTTCCTGAAATTTTATGGGAGAAATGACATCTAGAAATGACATGCCTTGAAGTTTTCCTGGATTTTATGGTAGAAATTACATCTAGAAATGACATGCCTTGAATTTTGCCTGAATTTTATGGGAGAAATGACATGTACATGGTTTTCCTTAAGGTTTTCCTTAAATTTTATGGGATAAATGACATGTATTAAAGTTTTCCTTGATTTTATGGGAGAAATGACATGTGCATGGATTGCCTTAAAGTTTGGCTCTTAAATTTTATGGAAGAAATGACATAGAAATGAAATGTACATGGTTCACAAAACACTAGAAAATGCCCTAAATTTTATGGGAGAAATGACATGTACATGGTTAGCCTTAAATTTTGCCTTACGTTTATGGGAGAAATTACATCTACATGGTTTGCCTTAAAATTTTCCTTAATTTTCTGGGAGAAATGACATGTACATGGTTTTCATTAAATTTTGTCTTAAATTTTATGGGAGTAATGATATAGAAATGACATGTACATGGTTTTCCTTAAAATTTTCCTTACGTTTATGGGAGAAATGACATGTACATTGTTTTCCTTGAAGTTTTCCTTAATGTTTATGGGAGTAATGACATATAAATGAAATGTATATGGTTCCCAAAACACTATAAAATGCGTTAAAGTTTATGGGAGAAATGACATGAAAATGGTTTTCCTGAAAGTTTCCCTTAATTTTATGGGAGAAATGACATGTACATGGTTTTCCTTAGCCTTAAATTTTATGGGAGTAACGAGATGGAAATGAAATGTATATGGTTCCCAAAAACACTAGAAAATTCGTTAAATTTTATGGGAGAAATGACATGTACATGGTTAGCCTTAAATTTTGCCTTGTGTTTATGGGAGAAATGACATGTACATGGTTTGCCTTAAATTTTTCCTTAGGTTTATGGGAGAAATCAAATGTACATGGTTTGCCTTAAATTTTGCCTTCAATTTTATGGGATTAATGACATAAAAATGACATGTATATGGTTCCCAAAACACTAGAAAATGCCTTAAAGTTTATGCAAGAAATGACATGAAAATGGTTTTCCCTAAGTTTATGGGAGAAATGAAATGTACATGGTTTGCCTTAAATTTTATCGGAGTAAGGACATAGAAATGACATGTATATGGTTCCCAAAACACTAGAAAATGCCTTAAAATTTATGGGAGAAACGGAGAAATGACATGTACATGGTTTTCAAAAACACTAGAATTTTCCTTAAGAATATATTAAATTACTTTTCCTTAAGAAAATATTAAATTAAATTTTATCAGAGGAATGACATATACATGGTTTTCCTTGAATTTTATGAGATAAATGACATGTACATGGTTAGCCTTAAAATTTTCCTTAAGTTTATGGGAGAAATGACATGTACATTACATAAAAAAACACTAAAGTTAATAAAAGAAACTAAAGATTCTAGGTAAAACTATCAATTTACCTTTTTGGGCACCATGGATTGACAACCCATGGTTTTTATCATAGTATTCTTAACCCATGTTTTTTTCCATGGTATTCTTCTCTAATGTAGCCTATTTAAAGGCATTAAATTCCATTGAATTTTCTATTTTTCTAAAGAGAAATATTTGGTTTGGGCTTTGAGTGCTATCTACAATGAAAGGGAAAAAAACTAGGAGATCATTTAAATATAAATATTAGGTACTTTACTCAAACTCATAGAAAAATAAATCATGATCAAGAATGACTAAAATACACTCCCATTAAATCAAATAATCTTGGATATTTCTAAGAGTTTGTGTTTCTTTGTTTGTGCTCTTTCCTACCTTTTGTCAAAGGACAAAAGGGATCTGTGTTTTTCTTTGACACTTATCATATTCAACCTTTTTTTCAAGTGTAATATCATCTTCTTTATTTTTCTTCTTTTTAATAGGCGTGTCTTCCATGCGTATGATTCCTTGTTTTGGTTTTGTTTAGGGGCTTTTTGGAAGGCCTCTTCCAATGATCTTTGAGAGCCTAACTCTTTATCCCTCTCTACTTGTGCACTTCTAAAATATTTACCATTGGTCAACCTACTCTCCTATGAGTTTTTTCACCCTCTAATTTTCAATTTACAAATCCATAAATCAAAGATCCTTAATGGTTCTTGCGTTTTTGTCTCTTGTGACGAAGCCTCATTCTTAGTGACTAAATTTTCTTGAGTTGGAACATCTTTGTGGGGAAGCATTTCATTGTGATCTTTGGGAGTTGACCAATTGGATCTCTTGGTGTAGTTGATCCTCAAAGATTTTTGCTTCTTCATTTTCTTGATTGAGCACAATAAATTGTTACCTACCAAAATTTTGTTCTTTCTAGAGGAAAATTATTCAACTTTGATAACTAATTCGAAAAATACAATAATTTATTCTTGAATTTGTTTTTTAAATTGCTAAATCAAAAAACACAACAATTTTTTTTTTTTTAATTTAATTAATTTTTTATTTTTTATTCTTCTTACCTTTAAAATTTTACATATAAACCACAACCATTTAAAAATGAAAAATTAAAAAAACACCCATCTTAAATAGTACACATGATAACGATAAAAAAATCCTAAGAAATTTAGAAAACACCAATCTTAAAGAGTACACATGATAATGATAAAAAAATCCGAAACATAATTTATGAATATGGTATCATACATATCCAAATAATTGAACCTTTTACATGGAATTTGAGTTTGGAATTCATAAACCAATTCAACCAAAATTCAAGCAATGCATGTTCTTGGATTTCTATTGTTGAAGGTTGTTTCAAAACGTGGGTTTATATTGTCATGGACTTCATAGAATACAAAATCATAACAATATCATTCATCAAACTATTGTCCCCAATGAACTAGACTTGCAAGATCTAGTAACAAAAAAATTATGACCATCATCAGAAAACGTAGTGGGGGATGACAAAAATTCAGGGGATAGTAAGATCAAGTATTCACTATATGGAGATAAAACAAGAAATAATAATACTACTATAAAAATCCATTTTTGGTTAGTATATGGTTTGGATTCCACTTTCCCAGTACACCTAAAACATTCGATGTGTCATATTCTACAAGGTTTCACATCATATAAATGTGGAGTGAAAAAAGAGTTAAATTATATTACATAATTATATGAAGTAAGAAGGAAGGCCTTTAATTAGATATTTAGAAATCAAGAAAATGACAAAATATGTAACATCTCCAAATATTTTATTTTTTATTTTATATACTTATCTCAATGATTGACCATGATATTTCACTTTAACACCTTATCCCAATGATATCTTTGCTATGGTCCGAGTGACTTAATCACAATTAATTAATTATTCATAAGTATTAATGTTAATATATTCCTCATATTTATTAACCTATCTCTAACATTACCATACCCTCTCATTCACACCCTACAACATTAATTCTTATATCCTATAACCTATGGTTTGATTGAACGTGTTCCAACCCACGTATTAATATAGCTGTCTTAATATTGTAATATCCTCGGCTTAAGCCACCATAAAAAATCTCATAAAATGAGGGTTCTTAAATAATTAAATATTATTTATTCTTATATTGATATTACATGAAGAATATTCTTGTAATTATTAATTATAAGAATATTGAAAGAATTATTTCTTAATTATTTTATATAGAAAAATTTATATTCTTCTATAGAAATAAATTATATTTCCAAGTTGGTATCTTTTATGAGTTTTAGAAATAATGAGTAATAGATTTGGAAAAAGTATGGATAAGTGAAATTTTTCTCATAAGTAAAAGGAAAATATAGCTTTAAAAATAAAAGCATGAGAGATTTATGGAGTGCTTTTGTGATTTAGGAAAAATGAGATTTATGGATGCTTTATGGAATGATTTTATGATTTATAAAAGCTATTCCATTTTATTAATTCTATTTATTAGAAGCATGTGAGAGAAATAGAAGAGGGGAATGGGAGAATACATGGAGAATGGAGCCAAGGAAGAGGAAGAGAGTATTCCAAGCATGCATCAAAAGATAAGTAACCATATTCATTAAAAATACTTTTTTTTGCATATGGGCTATGATGATATAATGATTGAATTTATTTGCAAGAAAAAGTTCATGCGATAAAAATTAAGATTAATTCTTGAGTAAACCTCTATACAATTTTGTTCATAGAGAAATAAGTTTCTTATTCATTGAATTATGAGAATAATTCATGTGTTGTGAATTGATAAAAGATTTTTATGGCTAAATAATTCTGTGAATTGCATGAGTTATTGGAAAATAGGTTCTACATATGACTTTGTATCTCCCAAACCAAAACAGATATGAAAAAAGTGAAAGAGGTTTTTGAAAAAAAGGATGTGATGACCAAAAGCCTATTTAATATTTTAAAACTTCGTTTCCCATGTCTCGAAAAATATGTCCTAAATGGATGTAAAATAGTAGGGAATTAATTATTATTTAAATCTGGAACAATGGGCTCCAAAGATTCATTTGAATCTTCCAAAATGTAACACTTATGTAAGAAATGGGAGAAGTTATTTTTAATGAACCCATTAGAAACAGAAACCTATTTGAGTTTTCCAAAAATCGTTTCCATTTGGTTGGAAACCGTGTCTAAATTTGATGACAAAAACATGAAATTATTTAATATTTAAATTTGGAAAAATGGGCATCAAATATTCATTCGAACATTAAAAACCATGACACCTGTGACAAAAATGAGAGATTTTATTCTTATTAATTATGTTCCAAACAAAAACCTCTTTGGGTTTTCTGAAATTCGTTTCTATATGTTCGCAATACGCGTCCAAATTGGATGACCAAAACAGGAAAAACAAAGTAAAACATAGTGCTTCCATTTCATTTTTAAATTAGAGAAGAATAATTGTTTATGTACATAAGACATAATAATTATGTTGATGATTATTTACGAGGAATTAATTTATATAATTACCAAGTATATGCATTAAAGTTTTTAAAGATAAATATTGGACTCTTGAAGAGAGAATGTGCTTAGGTGCACATGAATAATATCTAGTATATTTGATCTAATAGAAATTATTATGTGATTTTACATGCATGGGGAGTTTGAGTCATGTAAAAGGATATAAATAAATTATGTGAGGGGTAGCTGACATAAAAAATTTGCGTAAAAGGAAATTGGTTGTGTTATTTGAGAAGGATTTGTTATTCATGTTATTTTCTGGAGGAAATATTACAAAGCTCTCTAATATGTGAAATGATAAGAAAATATTATTTATTTCATGCATAATAGATATTGAGGTATCTATCTTTTGGAAAAAGAATAATTAAGGTGTTAAATTCCTTGGAAAATAAATATATATAATCGTATGCAAGGAAGAAATTATTGGGTTAGAACTCTTCAAAAAGAATAGAAAAGAAAAATATATCCTTGTATGCATTATTGGATTAGATTCTTAGAGAGGAAAAATAGTATTCACATGCTTTATTATGTAATATTATTTAGAGAAACATATATATGCTTGGATGCATGGAAAAAGTATAGTTTTGGGATTAGATCTTTTGGATGAGAGAGAAATTTCCCTTTGCATGCATGGAAGAATAAGTGGTATGCGTTTGACCCCTTGGAAAAGAAATGTGTTTATTTTTCCATGAAATATGTATTTAGTTTCTTTTGGAAAGAAATATATGTTTTACATGCAAGAATAAAAATGTTATGCTATTACATGGACAAAATTATAACTAGTATGTTAACTTGGTTTGAAATAAAGCTCGCATTGTTATAAGTATAGCCAATGTGAATAGCTCTTGTGTGGAAAAGATGTCTTTGGAAAAGAACATGCATTCCTATTCATAAGTATAGAATCTATTGTGTTAATCCCTTTGGAGAAGAAAACATAAGAGTAGGAAAAAGGGAAATATCTTGTTGGGATAGTTACCTTAAAATCTTGTTATACATTTTCATGCACAATATTATTATATAGTACAGTAGGTTGTCCTTCCTTTGGAAATAATATGAAAGTGCATGCAAGATTTTGTTAGCAATTGTTGGAAAGATGATGCTTGATAATGATTTATTTGTTACTAATGCATGTCAAATGATGTTAAAGAAGGCATTTCATGTCAACTTTGTTATTTTTTATACATGCATACAAATATTTGTTGAAGTGTCACAAATATAGATTGATTATTGGTTTATTAATATTTTATCTAATCATGATATCAAGCGTGTTGATGACAGCAATGGCAGTAAAGAAGAATGACTTGAGAATATGATTTTTTAAGTTTAACATTGTGGAAGATAAAGAGTTGTTAGTCTGTGCAGGTTTAGTAGTTCCAACTGTAGGATAACCCACTGAAGGAAACAACCCGACTACAAAGATTGAGAATGAGGATCCATGGGTAAATGGTATCAGGATGATTGTAATAGCTTATAGCTATTTATGTTTCATTTAATATGATTTTGATATGTAATTGTTATGACAATGGTCAAGGGATGGACTCCCTTATAACCATTTAGTGAGGGGTGACAACCCTCACGAGTGTTTAATAATAAAATTAAACATTTGTTGGTTTTCACTCCACGGGGTTTCCAAGGTATATCGGTGTCTAATGATTTGATTGTTCATTGTGTCGTTTTTGTGATGTTAATTTATTTCATGATGTGATGCTTATATTATCAATTAGGTGATGTACTAATTGAGTTAAAATGATCATGGGATCGATGCATAGTTATAGCAGGAAATTTAAGTTAATATGCTACAACAAGGAAAATTAATGGTTGTGTAAATCACTATGATTTTTTCTAAATATTTCTCTAAGTGATGATGATGGGTATTTAAATGGTTAATGCGGAAATAAAGATAGTAATTTATAAGGTTACACATTTGTAAATGTTGAAAACAATTCCTAACTCCATGCATTTTCCTACGAGGTTATCGGAGTATGTTACAAATATTAACCTAAATAAAACTTATGAACCTTAACACTCTTAATGCTTATGCATAATTTTAGATAAGGTAAGTATGATGGGTTATATGCTCTGCCCCATATTAATTTCTAATTTATTAAACATACCCGAACTGGTGACATGTTCAATACTGTGTCTTCCATGTGGCAAGGTCATATGGCCCTTACACACATTTCAATAGTCCACATGTGTGCTGGAGATTAACCTGAGAGAAATCGACAACTTAGATGCATAGTGGAAACCCTAAGGCATTTACCCTACCCTCCTTTGTCTCATTTCGTCATTTCACTATAAAAGTTTTTTTTCATCTAGATCTCTCGAGCTCTGTCTCCATGGCCAACCTGCACATATGGTTCCAAATATTTTACGCTCTGTTCATCCATCATTAGCCTATTTGGAGCTCCTCCTCAAATCCCGACCATTAAGAATGATTTCTCACAACTCATGTGCGTGAATTTATCCATTGTCTTCATGAGGATTTTGGGTTTAACTCGATTCCACTCAAAGCTATCTCTCCAAGCCCTCTCAGGTAATGTGTTGGTGTATCTTTCTTTCATTTGCATACTGTAGTAATTTTAATGGTTGTATGCTAATATATTTCATTCATTCTGCAGGAAATATGCATCATCGTGTCGACTGGTTACTCGACCTCTTCCAGGAAAATAGATATTATCCTTACCTCTAAAATTATCCATGGTTTATCATTTTTTCATTTTTCTAATATGGGTTTGTATACATTTTGCAGAGGCCATCCTATGCCCTTTCCACGAAGGCAATGACTACTCACCTCCTCCTTCCAGATATGCGACGAGGCTCCTACAATCAAGATTCTCTTGGCCATTCTTCGTCAGATCAAGAGGTAAACCCATTTTAACAACCTTCTTAGGTTCTCTTCAATTTCATTTTGTTTCACCGTTGAATTTTTGGGGTTTGGATTTATTCATTCTGATTCACTATGGAATTTTAGGGGTTTGGATTTATATAGATAATGTCGTGTTAGTATAATATTTTGATTTTTGGATTGTATACCCTATACCCCCTTTTCTGGGTTTTGGGAATATATAAAAATATCGTTTTAAATGTTGTCGTTGGGTGCCACTCTTACCCAAATGAATTGAATTTGATATGTTTCACATTGTCACTATGTGACTTCGTTAGTCTATATACAAACCCTCCTTCCAACAATTATATTTTGATGATTGTGTGTGCTATTAGTCCATCGATTTTTCCTTGTTTGATTTTACAAGAGTTTAGTCTTCTACTCTTCCATATTTTGTATGATAAGTGGACCTTCAGATTTTTATTTTCAGTTATTCGATTTTCCTTAATATAGATTTGTATAGTGGCCCTACTACCATCGTTGACTTCCAATGTCAATTTAAAAAAGAAAATTAGTCCCTTCTCTGCTATACCCCTCATTGTTTATTATGCTACAAGACAAAATTATTACCCATATAATAACTTGGCCCCCAACGTGACTCTTAACACCTAGTCTGTGTGACTTTCTGTGAACTGTGTTCACGTGGCTTAGTGTTCCAGGTTTAATGTCAGCGTGAGGTTCAATGTTCCAGGTTTAATGTATAGCTTAGGTTCTTTATTTATTTATTTATTTTCTTGATACCAGTAATATGGCTACGTTTATTTATGAATATTAGAGTTTTATGTCATATAATTTCATTCAGGTATTTAATTATTTTTCTTTCCTACTTAGAATTGGGATTTTCACTCGTAGTTTCCATCATTATCTATCTTGATTTCATGTTAAGATTTGTTGGATTTATCTTTATAATTCTTCATTTCTTTAGTTGAAGCATAATTTCCAGATTTTAGACATTCTTCGTTTTCTATATTCATATACCTGATTTTTATTATTTTAGGATTGCATGAGAAATATCCTCTGTTCCTCAATGTAATTATTTAGTTGTCCATGTTATGATTCTACTCTTTAGTTTCTAAGTTTTGCCCTGGAACTTTCTGAGTTATAAATTTTTTTGATTTATTCTTTTCTTCATAATGTTGGCTCATAAGCCTTAGCCCTATATGAGATGTTACTCTGTTAATGTTTACGTATGGATTTGATATGTTGATCATGAGTTTCTCTTACTCACATAGTTCATATTAGTTGTGATGGTACTTCTGTGTTTTCCCTTTTCCATCTACGCTGCTTATACAATATGCGTATCTGTACTGGGGTTCTACCCCTAAAAGTAACACGCAGTATACAAATGAAGGCATGTTTGGGGGTTCAAGTTTGTCACAATACCTTTCTATTTATCATTCCACTGCAGCCTTCCTCTTACTCTTGTACATAAATTTTAAATTTATTATTACTTAATTTATGTACATGTTTTCAATTTAATTTTTGGATTTTAATATGGGTAAATATTACCCTCGTTTCCGCTATTTATCATATTCAGAAAAGTGATCCAGAAAATGGACATACTCCAATTTGTTTAAGTATTATCTAGTCCATGTTTATACTTTTCAATTATACATGTTGAAACAACATTATTTACATCATTCGCCAACTCTATGTGTAAATGAGGAAGAAAATTATGGGCCAGTATACTCAGGTACTTACTTATCATTACTTATCTTCATGTATTAATAGTATAATCACTTTTTATTACTTAGTTGAATTTTTTTCAAATTGTTTACTTATCTTTTGTAGGTTTGCTCTTATAATCTTTTATTTGAGTTGCATACATCCAATGTCTCCTTTCCAATGCATGATTACAATTTTAGTATTTCTTTCTCATGTCGATTACTTGCTTTACCATCATGGCTCTTCTGGCACTCAGTTTAGTCCATCAAATTTAAAGTTTGTGTCGAGGCCATCCTTGATCTTTGGCCATAACTTACTTTGATGTAATTTTTCTCAAGTTCAACTAGTCACACACACACACACACACACACACACACACAGATATATATATATATATATATATATATATATATATATATATATATATATATATATATGACAATGAGATTCTTCAATGATCTTTAAGAGTTGTTTTACTTATATAGTTTATATATCTAATATTTGGAATTCCAATTTATCCTAATTCATGTGACTCCTTCATATTTTTCAAAAGAGTAATGCCTCCTCTAGTTTTCCATTATTTAATATAATATATGAATTTTCCATAATTTTCTTGATTACATAATGTTGGTCAATTTGGTATTTTCTTAGTAGATGTTGCATATGTAAATATTTTACTTCTACATGCATTTATACAGTTGCATATGTAAATTTTTTACTTCTACATTCATTCATACTCTCTGGTACTTTCTGGATGAAATAATTTATTGTAATTCACCTATGCATTTCTACATAGAACTATTTATTAGAGTATAATGCCCTGGGGTTTATAATTTCATAGAATCTGATTTTTATTTCTTTATTTCAGTAACTTGGTCTTTTTAAAACAAACAGAGTAGTCATTGTATTAAATTGCGGAGAGGAGACTCTATAACACACATGACTAATTATTGAATATGTTATTAAATTTTTGCATGCCAACAATACATAAACATTTTTCCTAAGTTCTCTAATAGAAACATGCATACAAATTCATATCTTCTAGATCAATTTCTGCCTATTAATTGAGACCAATACTCTTATCTAGACACTTCTATAACAACATAAGGTTAATAGAAAACCACAGTATGTAACATACCAATGTGTAAAGACGAGTTTTCCTTCCAACCCCGAGCTTCTCCTCAGGTCTCTCCCCTGAGCAGACACCAATATTCCCCAATGATGACAACCCTTTGTCAAACTAGTGATGGCACTTTTAAGCCTTTTTTCCCTTAGCAAGTTTCTATAACGATGTCTCGTTATTGTGGGTTTTTGTTTCCAATAGCCTAAGATTTTCTTTTGTTTTTTCCACAAAATTTACTTTAAAACTTTCTTTTCCTCAATAGAGTTTTTCTTACCTATTCCCAATAAATTTCCACTTTACTGAGAATTTTTATTAGATATTTTTCTCCCATCTAATTAAATTATTTGTTTATTTTTCTCCAAGGATTTTTCGGAGAGTTTTTTGAAAGATTGAAATTCTATTCCATCCTCATGGATAAGAATTACCCGATATCAATTACTCTTCCTTTACAACATTAACATATTTTACATAAATAATTATCAATTTACAAATAATTATGTCCATAGCATAATAGTTCCACAGGTCTACCTAAACCTTGGTCTTACTTGCACAACATAAAAGTTGTAAATCAGGGGTATTACATAGTCCCCCCTAAAACAAAAACACCATCCTGGGTGTTGTAGATTAGTCTATTTATTGTTTGAACACCGCTAGATACTCTTTCCTCATATATAATTCCCACTCCCAGGTAGCTTCTTCAAGTGTAAAGTGCTTCTACTACACTTTCACCCGAGCTATTATTCTATTCCAAAGCCGAGTTTCTCACCATTCCAATGTACGGAGTGGTTCTCAAAGAAAGGCACCTTTTTTTTCCACCTATATCAACATATATTCAACCACAAGAGAAGGATCATGAACATATTTCTTCAACAATGATACATGAAAAACATTGTGACCTTTAATATGACTAGGAAGAGCCAATTTATATGCTACTGGGCCCACTCATTCCAAAACCTCTAAGGCCCTACGGTATTGAGGTGCTAACTTAGCACAACCATCATTGTGCAAGGTGCTCTTGCGAGGTTTGATCCTCAAGTACACATGATCGCCAATCTTGAATTCCCTATGAATTATTTTCTTATCTGTGTAACTCTTATGGCGGTCTTGAGCTACTTTGATGTTCCGTTGAATTTGTTTTACTATCTGTTCCATCCCATGTAGCACTCTAGGTCCAAGTACCAGTTTTTCCTCTAGTTTTCCAACTAAGTGTAGTGTGGCATTTTCTGCGATACAAAGCTTCAAATGGACTCATTTTAATAAAGCTCTAGTAACTATTGTTGTACGAAAATTCTACCAAATGAAAAAATTCCTCCCACTTGGTGTGTTTTCCATTACATACATGTGAACCATGTCCTCTAATATTTGGTTTGTCCATTCTATATTCCCATATTTATAAGGATGATAAATTGTGCTAAATTTCAGCGTTTTTCTCATTCCTCTGAATAGTGTCTTCTAGAATTTGGAGGTAAACTCTGCATCCCTATCAGAGCTAATCATCTTTTGTATTCTATGAAGTTTAAATGTTTAGTTCATAAAAACATTGGCCACTTGTGTTGTTCCAAATACGGACTGTATCAGAATAAAATGTGCTACCTTGGTTAATGTGTCCACCACCACCATAATGGAGTCATGCTGGTATTTGGTATGTGGCAGTTGAGCGATAAAATCCACAGATACCACTTCCCACTTCCATTACGGAATTGGAAGATGGTTTAGTTAACTTACATAATGTTTATGCTCTACCTTAACTTTTTGGCACTCCAAACATCTTTCCAGGCAATCAACTATTTCTTTCTTCATTCTTGGCCAAAACATATTCTTCTGCAAGGTTATCACCATTGTTTAGTAACCTGGATGATCTAAACAAGGTCTCTTACGGTATTCATATCAAATAATGTGTTTCAAGGTAGATACATTTGGAACATAAAACCTCTGCTTAGAACTTATTAATCCTTTCGTATTCATGGTGTATCCTGGAATTTCATCTTGCTGTAACTTTTCCTGGAATTCCAAATATTGGGAATCTTACGACAACACTTCCTGGATCTATTCCTCCACATCAATTTTCACAATTCTAATTGTGTAAGACAAAATTTGATGGGAATATCTACTTAACACATCAAAAATTCAGTTTTCCTTTCCTTTAATGTGTTTGATCTCAATACCAAATTCACTAAGGAAATCTAACCATCTTTCCTGCCTTGCATTCAAATTCGGCAGACAAAAGAAATGTTTTAGACCGATATGATCAATCATCAGCACAAATTTCTTGCCCAACAGATAGTGTCACCACATTTTTAATTCATGTATGACAATAGCTAATTCATAGTCATAAACTGCATAATTTTTCTCTTGTTTCTTCAGTTTTTTGGACTCATAGGTTATCACTTCGTTATCTTGCATCAATACTCATCCCAATTCTTTTATAAAAGCATCAGTGTGCACAATGAAGTCTTTTGTTGGACCAAAATTTTTTAAGATAGGTGGAGTAGTTAGCTTTTGTTTCGACTGCTCAAATCTCTCTTCGCACTTGGTTTTCCATTCAAACTTCATATATTTTTTTTGCAAAGAGGCAATAGGATAAGCCAATGCAAAAAATCCTTCTACAAATCTGTGGTAATATCTGGAAATACCCATGAATGAACGTATTTCTAGTACATATGTGGGTACATGCCAATTGAAAATTTCTTGTACCTTTTCCAAATCTATCGCCAACCCTTCCTTCAAAATAACATTCCCTAGATATGGAATCTTGGGTTTGTAGAAATCACACTTATTGAGTTTTGCATACAATTGGTGTTCTACAAGTGTTTGTATTGTTATTCAAAGATGTTCCTGGTGCTCCTCTTTGTTCTTAGAGTACACCATAATATAATTTATGAAGAATATTACAAACTTATCCAGATGATTGTGTAGAAGACTATTCATGAGAAACATGAAAATAGTAGGGGCATTTGTGAGTCCAAAGGGAAGAACTACGAACTTATAATTTCCATACCAAGTTTGGAATGTTGTTTTTTGTATGTCTTAATATTTGATGTGAAGCTACTGATAATTCTCAAGTCAATTTTTGAGAATATGGTTTCCCCCCTTACTTGATGAAACCGATCATATATTTATGGGAGGGGGTACCAATTCTTGATAGTTAACTTGTTTAACTGTCTATAATTTATGCACATCCTAAGGGTTTGATCCTTCTTCTTGACAAATAAAATCGACGCTCCCCATGGAGACACACTTGGTGAAATATACCCCTTGTTTAATAATTCCTACAACTGAAGTTTATGCTCTAATATTTCAGAGGTGATCATTCTATATGGGGCTTAGGAGACTAGGTTGTCTCATGGTACCAACTCAATAGAGAAATCAATATCTCTCTAAGGGGGGAGTTGAGGAATTTCTTCAGGAAATACATCCTAGAAGTCTTTATTCACTTGTAAATTTTCTACCGTTTCATTTTCTACCTATTCCAAATCTTGAATTTTGACAGCATACACTAGACAACCTTTCCTCACTATCTGCTTCAATTGTAATGCGGTAATTTTCCTAACAGACATAGGTTTTGGTTTCCCTCTTACAACCATTCACTCTCCTAGTGCATTAGTACAATTTATTATCTTTTCCAAATAATCTACAATTGATTTCTGTTGTTTTAGTGAATCCAAAGAAACCACGAGGTCATAACATCTTAAGGGAAGGATATTTAGATTTAAATATGTCGTGTAACCATTTAAGGGTACATGATACTTATGAAATTTATAGGTGACCTTCGGTTTTGTTCATGTAGCCAATTGCACCAACCAAGAGTGTTCAAATTTTTTTGTTTCCAATTTACATCTTTTCACTATATGTCGACTAATATAACTTAAAATAGCTCCACGATTAATTAAGAAAGAAATAGGTGGGTCAGAAATGATACCTTCAATTTCAAGCATAGTTGATTGATGCTCAACTTGTCGGTCTTCTAATGCTGCACTGATTCGGTGAATGTGTCGGGAAACATCTTTCACTATGGTTTCTTCCTGCACTGCTTGAATGCTCATAGTTCCTGAGTGTTATGTGGGATGTCCTGGTACTTTTGAGGCTCATCACATCCCCAAATTTTCAAAGGTTTCTTTACTTTTACCACGGTTTCTCACTTGATGTTTACATTCATGTGTAGCATCTCGCAATTTATTTTTATTTTTGTTTTATACAGTTAAGGATATTCCAAAATACCCCTTGGTCTTTTAATTATTATCCTAATGAAATATATGCTTTTTTCAAATCAAATTTCACACCCTTACCTTATATTTCCTCATTTCTAGAACACCCAAGTCTTTGATTTTTATACTACCCATGGTTAATAACCTAACCCTCTACATAATAATTTTCATCCTAATTTAATAACCATGTTCGCTATTCCTATAGCCTTGTTATCATATATTTCCATATTACCTTAACATGTATATTTTACACTATAGTTATTAATATATATACCTATATATTCACACCTTACTATGCTTATTAACTTCATGTAAATTATTTCAAATTTCAATATTTTTTTATACCATGCATTCATTCCCAAGGTAAGTATGATGGTTAATGCATTTTATTGTCAATATTAATTTAACCTACCCCACTGGTTTACCTGGCCCATTCATTGATCTCCAACTGGAAAAATCACATGGCCTTCACATGGCCCTCACGCTTCTTTCGAGGTGCCACATGTACGCTGGAGATTTCTTGGGTGAAATTGATGTTTTGAATTTGTTGTAGAAACCCTAAGTGTTTTGACCTACCCAACTGGGGATTCATTTCATCATTCCGATGTTTGGAGGTGGTTGTCTCTGGATCTAAAGCCCTGCCTCCATGATCGACTTGCAACTTAGGTTCCCACTCTGTTTGCATTGGATTCGTTCATCATTATCATGGTTGGAGTGATGCCTCCAAGCCTACCCAACAAAGGTGATGTCTCAGCACTACTGTGCGTAAGCTCCTTCAGGGTTTTCGAGTGCATTTGTTTTTAATTTTTCACCATTTCAAGCTTTGTCTCTATGCATACACATGTATAGTTTCTCTCCTGAGCTTTTCTTATGTATTGATGGTTAGTCTAATAGGGGTTTTTCTAACCATCTCTTGCTTTCTTCTGCAGGAAGGATGTGAGATTTGGTTGACTGGTTAATCAACTTCGTTCAGGTAAGACACAACTATTTTTACCTATGTTTTGTTTTATCGTTGTTATTAATTTTTCAATTTGACTTATATGGGTTCATTTCTGTTGATTCAGAAGGTGGCTTATTACCTCTATGCGAGAATGTAAGGTATCAACTCCGCTTCTCTGCATGGCATCAGCATTCCTTCACCAACCCACATTGCTCATCTGGCATAACAGAGGTAATCCCTTCTTCCCATTTGTGCATAGGTTAAGTAAATGATATTTGTCTTATTTTGGAATATTTGGGTTATTTGTAAATAACACAGGGTTTTTTTAGTATTTCAAATTTGATGTATTTAACCCCAATGTTCTGGGTAGTTGGCTTATGAGCCATTATTGTTTTAGTTTGAGTTTGTTAGAACACCCCTTTTTCCCAATTCGTATGAGGCTTTTCCTGTATCTTGTATTTAGAGGATGAATCCTCTATCCCACTGAATTGGAGATTGGCTTGTTGCATTTCACATTTACCCCGAATACCTCCTATGTTCTTACAAAATTCCCTCTTTCAACTACTTTGTTCGTAAATTGTTTCATAGATGTTTGCATATATTTAAAATTTATGTCTCTTAATTAATTAGGCTTGATTTAAGAACGCATTGCCTTGGGTTCTTCCAAAATTGTCAATCTGGCTTGAGGTTTTTTATGCTAAGTTAATCTATGGTTTTTCATATCATTATGTACAGTAACCATGTTATTTGTATTGCCTCTAATGTACAATGATATTAGGAGCAACACCATTTCTGGTATACCCTCATTTTTTATTTAGCTACAACTTTTAATTTTTATGTTCATTACAGTTAGATTTCGATCATAGCTCTCTAATGTCTATTCTGCGGGATTTTTAAAAGTGATTGTGGCTATAGTGGATCTGTGAAAATTTGAGCTATATTAGCTTGATATCTATGTTTATTTATTTATGCCCTCATTTAAGTCATGCCATAAATCTAGCTACGCTACATTATGGCTAATAGATTTTAATTGGATATGCTTCCATTCACAAATGAGGTTATTTTGTTTACTCAGACTTGGTGTTTGTATTTTTAAATTCTAGAGTTACTTATCAGTATTAATGATACGCTTTGTTTATTCGTAGCGTAATTTCAAGAATTTCTTATTTTTTAATTTTGTAATGATATTTGTAATAGGATGGATACAAGCCTATCATCTATTTTTCTTCATTCCATTATACATATTTTCCATATTGTTTTTGTGATTTGGATTATTCAATTTCTAAATATCTGACAGGGTGCTTTTTGAGTTGCATAGTTAATCCATTTTGTTCATCTATTCATGAATTAAATCACCACTCTTAACTCTCTATGATTTATTCATCTGTTATAGTTATTCTCTTCCAATTCTAAGTTTTATATGCTAAGTTATATAATTGTAAGTATACTTCAGTTTCTGAGTTTCACATGATGAGTTATATAATTGTTATATTTCCTCTTATGTTCATAATTTTGGCTCATACACCTTACCCCTCTATGAGTTGTTACTCTTTTAATATTTAGGAATGGTTTTAATATACCAATCATGAGCTCTTCTAACTCACATAGTTCAGATTAATGTGTTGGTACTTCTGTGTTTTCTTCTTCTCATTTGTGTTTCTTAGGAAGAATTCACACATACATTGGGGTTACACAGTTTTCTAATGCAGGCCTATACCTTGATGAAGGTTTCGCACGGTACACTTTCTATTTATCAGTCCCTTCTTCTTTCTGCTGAACATA
Source organism: Pinus albicaulis (assembly GCA_034641835.2). NCBI lineage: Eukaryota > Viridiplantae > Streptophyta > Pinopsida > Pinales > Pinaceae > Pinus > Pinus albicaulis. The sequence goes on along the minus strand of CM076578.1, from coordinate 582,596,247 downwards.
GAATGGTATTGTATTATTTCCATGTTCTATATTTGTTTTCAATTTAATTTTTGTGCTTTAATATGGGTAATGAATACACAGTTTTCTCCTCTTTCTCGGATTTGGAAAAATATTCCAACATGCAAGCACACTTCCTTATCCAGGTTAGTCAAGCTTAATTAATTAATATAAAGTTCTTATTTATATTCTTCATCTTTCATGTCGAATTTACCTTACTTACGACATTTCGTACTGTATGTACAGGTCAATAACGAAGTCCTTGAATAATATACTAGGAATTTAACAATCATTACATGTCTTCATATATTGATAGTATGATTTCTTTTTATTAATTAGTAAATTTATTTTCTAACTCTTGACATGTATTTGGAGGTTTTCCCTCAAGTATTTTAGTTGAGTTACATTCTGCAGCTATCTCCTTTTTACTGCATACTGATAGTTTGAATATTTCTTTGTAACATCAGTTACCTACCATACGATTGTGGATCATATGGCACTTAAATTAATTCAGTAATTCTAAGAATTATGTGTCAAGGCCATCCTTGGTCTTTGACCATAACTTATCAGGATGTAAGTATTTTTCAATTTATATTAGACATTTGGAGATATAAATCTATTTGATAGTGATATTATCACAATCTCTAAGGGTTTTACAATTAGACAGTTTATGTATGAAACATTTGGAATTCTGCATTCTCTTATTTCATGTATTGTCTCTTATAAACTTTCATGATTAAATATATATCATTTTTTTCATATATTTTCTATAAGATGTAATATCTATTAGTTTACACAGTTTCCATTTTTTATAGATATTTTACCTTTACATATACTCATGTCATTTCATATGTAAATCTATTTTTAATTTCTATATGAATTAATACTCATTAGTATTTACTGACTATATTACTTTATAGAAACCTCCTGTGCATTGTTCGGTCCCCATATTACTAGTGTAGTCCCTTATTTTTATTAGTGTATCCCCCTTATAGTTATTGTTGTGCCCCTTTAACCCCAATATTGTTATTATTGTTCCCTTACATTATTATTGTTAGGTCGGCTAGGATTATATTGGACCCCGTGGACCCCTATATATAGAAGGAGGTTTTCTCACTTGTATCATCCAAGAATTGTTAATTTATGTAATGTATTGTATGTTTCCCCCTCGAAGCGGTTGATTTCTAAGGCATTGATCTATCTTCTCTTCTATTTTTGGAGCTAGTTTCATAACATTTGGTATCAGAGCTCTGGATTCTAGGATTTCCCTACTCCAAATAGGTCATCGTGGCAGTTTCTCTATAACTTTTTTTCTACGAAGGTTCAGAAGCTAAAATTTTTACACCGTGAAGCCGAAATCCTGAGGAACGTCGTGGAAAAATTTCAGATCTTTTTTCGAAATATTTTTCGACATATGATCTATTTAAGTTAGGGATTTTTGCATGCCCTTGAATTTAACCTAAATAGGTCCTTATGGAATTTTTGTAATAATTTTTTTTCTACAACGGTTCAGAAGCTTAAATTTTTATAGAGCGAGGAGAAAATCCTGAGGAACATTGTGGAAACATTCCAGAGCTTTATTTGTAACATTTTCAGAGATATTATTTTTGGAAGTTAGTGTTGTTTTAGGCTTCCGAATTTCATCTCAAATAGGTGACACTAGGAAAATCGTCATAAATCTCACTCCGAGCATCATATTGGAATTCTGTAAAAAGTGGTCGTAAGTGCACGGACTTAATTTTCTTTTGTATTAATTTCAGAGCCGAAGGAGGAAAAAATGACACGTTGTATGCCGTACAAGTTTGTTCTACTTAACTATTCCATAATTAGGTCATTGTGGGATATTGGTCATAACTTTGTCTTGAAGAATCCAATTCAGGTGAGTCCTATGGAAATTGAAAGAAGATTCAGAGGGTTACTACAAGGCCAAATTTTAGATATTAAAGATCTTAAATGACATAGATAATTCAATTTCAATATTGAGCTCCTCAAAATCAATAAAAAGGTGTGTATGTTTTTCGAATTGCATAAGTCTTGCGTGAAAAAATAGTTTGAATAGATTCCAAGGGTAGATTGTAGAATATATATCAATATTCAGTTATAAAATGCCTCCTAAAAAGAATTCAACACCCATTAAGCTTTTATAAGGCTCTACTATGACTCATGAAGATGAAGAGTTGTAACATGAAATATCAAAATTACAACAGCAAGTGCACCAAATTTCACTCTCGCAAAGAGAAACAAAAAATGAAATGGAAGCTTTGAAGAAAGGTGTGGAAGTTAATATGGATGACATGGAAGCTGGCATGGAAGCTAAGATGGATGACATGAAAGAAAACATGGAAAAAATGAGATAAAACATGGAAAACATGAATAATGATCTAAATGCACACATGGAAGGTTTGGCAAAGTTGATAAAAGAAATATTTCCTAATGCTGAAAAGATAGTAGAGGAAACTCATGATGATAAAAAAATAAATGTTAATCATAATTTCATAAACTCTAATGTTGGATGGAAGAACCACCATATTCCAAAGAGGTATATGAGGAAGTTTGATGGCAAGGATCCTGTAACATGGATACTACAGCTGGAGCAATGTTTTGATCTAAATAATGTGAAAAACACACAAAAGGTACACATTGCAACTTTACATTTATAAAAAAATACATGTGTATGGTATCGATGGCTTTTCTCCCATAAAAAAATAGTCACCTGGTCCAATTTTACAAAGAAAATGATAAAATATTATGAGGATACAAAGAGCAACACCTTCTTTAGCCATTTGATAAATGTAAAATAAAAGGGATCAATGGTGGAGCACATTGAAGACTTCCAAAAATTTAATATAAGGGTAACTGATATTCCAAAGGATAACATCCAACATGAAGTTCACATCTCGGAACCTGATTCATTGGAGAAGGCATTCAGGTTGGCAAGAAAAATTGAATGTAAAATTATGGTGACAAGGAAGCCTAACCCTCACATCTATAAATATGGAAGTATTGCTACTCCTAGACTTCAAAAACCTACAAGATTGACACCACAACAATTGGAAGAAAAAAGAGCAAAAGGGCTTTGCTATAGTTGTGATAGAAAATACACTAAAGGTCATAAGTGTGCTGAGAATAAATTCATTTACATATATTGTGAAAAGGAGGAAGAACATGAAAAAGAAACTTCAAAAGAACAAGATATACACAAGGAACCAGCTGTAGAAGAAGAAGAAATGAGTCCGACTGAATGTGTAATGCACTGGCAGGAATTACCACTCCTCAAACTCTCAATTTAGAAGGACATATCAAGAAGAAAAAGGTAATAGTGTTGATTCATTCAGGTAGCACCCATAATTTTATTCATTGTAAGGTAGCCAAGGAATTGAATTGTTTCCTATACCAAACACCAGAATGTCAAGTGATGGTTTCAAATTGAGGAGCTATAAATTTCTCTATAAAATGCCATAATATCAAGCTAACCATGGGGGAATATATATTGAACAGTCCAATTATTTCAATTCCAATGGGATGCGTTGATGTTGTACTAGGAGTACAATGGTTACAATCTTTGGGGACAATAGCTTTTAATTTTCAAGAATTTTTCTTGAATTTTTTTTTGGAACGAAAGAAAATGGAATTACGAGGTATTGCAGGGAATCCGAGAAAGATAATAAGCTCTAATGTCATGAAAAATCTTCTGAAGAAGGAAAAATGAGGCGTAATTTCACAATTATGCTCACTAAAAGTTCCAACATCAAAATCATCTATTTCTCCAAATCTCCAAAAAGTATTGGACAATCATTCTAAGGTGTTTGATACTCCCAAATACTCCCACCTATTCGTTATCATGATCATGCTATTCATTTGATTCCAAGAAGTGTTCCTCCAAACATCAGGCCTTACAGATATCCTTATGTTGAAAAGAGTGAAATTGAACGTATGATTGCAGAAATGTTAGAAGCTCGTATAATTCAACCTAGTCAGAGTTCTTTCTCTACTCTAGTAGTATTGGTACACAAGAAGGATGGATCATGGCGCATGTATCTAGATTATAGAGAGCTCAGTAAGCTCACTATTAAAGATAAATTTACCATTCCTATGTGTTAGTCATCAGTATTGCAGGGACCTAACACTGTGATTGATGAATTACTGGATGAATTACATGGTGCAATTTATTTTACCAAGTTGTATCTTCGTTCAGGATATCATCAAATTAGAATGAATACTAAAGATATTCCGAAAACAACATTTCAGACTCATGAGGGTCATTATGAATTTTTGGTCATGCCTTTTGGCCTTACCAATACACCTTCTATTTCAAGGGTTGATGAATTCCATTTTCAAACCCTTCCTTAGAAAATTTGTGCAAGTATTTTTTTATGACATACTAATATACAGTAGGTCTCGGAAGGATCATGTTCAACATGTTGACAGGGTGCTCAAACTATTAGACGACAAACAATTATATGCAAAAACATCCAATTTTTTCTTAGGAGTAAAAGAGGTAGAATATCTGGGTCATATTGTATCTCACGAGGGTGTTAAGGTAGAACCTAAAAAAATTAAATCCATTAAGGAATGGAAAGTCTCCACAACCATAAAGCAGTTGCAAGGATTTATCTGGTTAATAGGGTATTATCGCAAGCTTGTTAAGAGTTATGTGAGAATAACAGCACCTCTAACAACATTATTGAAGAAAGATGCATTTTGATGGACTCCTGAAGCAACTAAGGCCTTTGAACATCTTAAAGAGGCAATGTGCCTAGCATCGGTCTTAGCTATGCCATACTTCACAAAAGCCTTTATTGTATAATTTAATGGCTCATGAAATGGTATTGGTGTTGTGTTAATGGAAGAAGGAATACCCATTTCTTTTTAAATTCATCCATTCAAAGGAAAGTATTTACAAAAAGCTATTTATGAGAAGGAAATGTTGGCAATACTACATGCACTAAAGAAATGGCGACCTTACCTAATGGGAAGGCACTTCACGGTAAAAACCGATCATGATAGTCTTAAAAACTTTTTGGAACAAAGACTATCTTCAGAAGAGTAGAAAAAATGGGTCACAAAGATGTTAGGTTATGAATTTTAAATCATCTACAAAAAAGGGAAGCTAAATTTTGTTGCAGATGCACTCTCAAGAAAGGGTGAAGAGGTGGAAGCATTTCTTTGTGCAATTTCTATTATCCAACCAAATTGGATAATCGATGAAAGAGATGAATGGAAGAAGGACGAAGAAGTGTGGACACTAATTCAAATGTTGAATCAAGATCCTAGTACATCTGATACTTTTAGTTCGAAAAATGATTCCTTATGGTACAAAGATCGCTTATATATTTGTAAGAATTCCAAAATAAAACAAAATATTCTTTAGGAATTGCACACTTCACCTTTAGGAGGACACTCAAGATTTTTAAAAACTTACCACAGGGTGAAGAAATTTTTTTTGGGATGGTCTTAAATCTGATATTGAAAAGTTTGTGGCAAAATGTTTGGTTTCCAGCAAAATAAAGTTGAGACAATTAAGGCCTCGGGTCTTCTACAACCTTTATCCATTCCAAGTCAACATTGGGAGGAGATTTCAATGGATTTTACAATAGGTTTACCTAACTCTGAAGGAAAGAGTCTCATCATGGTGGTAGTTGATACACTTACCAAGTATGCACACTTTTATGCATTATCTCATCCATTTAAAGAAAGTACAATTGCTACTGCATTTATGGAAACAATTCAAAAGCTACATGGAAACCCGAAGGTTATGGTAAGCGATAGAGATCCCATTTTTACTGGAAATTTTTGGACAAAATTATTTTCTTGTTTGGATACTGAACTAGCTCATAGTTCATCTTATCATCCTCAATCTAATGGTCAAACTGAGATAGTGAACAAATGTTTGGAAGGATATCTTCATTCTCTAGTATCTGATAAATAGACACAATGGGTCAAGTGGTTACCTCTGGTGGAATGGTGGTATAACACTTCCATACTACAACAAAAATTACCCCATTTATGGCACTTTAAGGATATCATCTACCATCCATCACATCATATTTAAGAGAAAATTTTAAGGTGCAAGCAGTGGAAGATCACATCGAGCATCAACACCAAGTTCTCCAACTCTTAAATGATAACCTCAATTCGGCACAAAATCGAATGAAACAACAGGCATATCAACATCGCAATGAGAGAAGTTTTGATGTAGGAGACTAGGTATTTTTACAGCTACAACCATACAAACAAATCTCCCTCAAGGAAGCTAAGAAGGATAGTAAATTATTACAAAAATACTATGGTCCTTAGAAGGTGTTGCAAAATATTGGTACTCTGGCATACAAATTGGAGCTTCCTTATTCTTTTCAAGTGCATCCAATTTTCCATGTTTCATGCTTAAAAAGGGTTATAGGTGAGAAACTTCTAGTTCCAACAATATTTCCAGAACTTGATGAGGAAGGTAAAATCATATTGGAACCTGAAACATTCACGGAAACAAGAACTCGACACGTACGAAATCGATCAATTTAAGAGTATCTCATCAAGTGGAAGAACTTACCCACTGAAGATTCTACATGGGAGGATGAGAATTTTATATGGAAGCATCCAAAGCTACTCAAGCATTGAGGACAACATGCTTTTGAAGTATAGGTGCATGTTAGTTCCCCATATTACTAGTGTAGTCCCTTATTTTTATTAGTGTAGCCCCCTTATTGTTATTTTTGTGACCTTGTAACCCCCTTATTTTTATTATTGTTCCCTTACATTATTATTGTTAGGTCGACCAAGATTATATTGGACCCCATGGACCCCTATATATAGAAGGAGATTTTGTCATTCGTATCATCCAAGAATTGTTCATTTATGTAATGTATTGGAGGTTTCCCCCTTGCAGTGGTTGATTTCTAAGGCATTGATCTCTCTTCTCTTCTATTTTTGGAGTTGGTTTCATAACATGCATTCTACTTAATAATAATTACCAGAATATGACGCCTTCCCTGGGTTTATGTAAAATTTGATTTTTATCTGCTATCAGTTCTTTAGTTTTCGTAACATAAATAGAGAATTCATTGCATTTAATTACAGAGAGGACACTGTACAATACACATGAAAAAAGGACAATGTAAAATACACATAAGTACTTAATATTTTAATAAACATTTACATGCTAACAGTGCACAATAGAACTTTGACCTTTTGCCAAATATCACATGTAGCTAATACCTACATACCGAATCATGTCTTCCAAACTGAATTCTACCTATGATTGAAGACCAGTTCTGATATCTCCAACACTTCTTTAACATCAGAATTTTATTAGAAAACCACAATATGTACATACCATTTGGTAAAGACGATTTTTCCTCCCAACCACGAGCCTCTCCTCAGAGCTCTCCCCCGAGCAGAGACCAATATTCCCGAGTGTTGACAACCTGTTTGTCACAATAGTGATGTATCTTTTAAGACTTCTTTCCGTTAGCATGTTTTGATAATAACCTCTTGTTATTATGGGTTGTTGTTTCCCATATCCTAGGCTTTTCTTTTGTTTTTTCCACAACGGCTCACTTTAAAACTTGCTTTTCCTCAGCAATGTTTTTCTTACCTCTTCCTAGTAACTTTTCGCTTTAATGAAGATTTTATTAGATCTTTCTTCTCCCATTTAATTTTATTATTTACTTAATTTTCTCCAAGGATTTTCTGCAGATTTTTTGGAAAGTTTGGAATTCTAGTCCATCCTCATGGATAAGAACTTCCTTGTATCCATTACTTTATGTTTACAACATTAACATTATTTCATAACTAATTATTAAATTAAAAGTAATTATGTTTAGACATAATTGCTCCATAGGTCCACCTGGACCTTGTTTTTGTTTACACAACATAAAAGCTGTAAATTAGGGGTATTATGTCATGGGCTTAGAACCTGTGTGAGAATGATATGTCTCATTTTCTCCACATTTATTGAATTTTTTTCACAGGTGGTTTCTTCCAAAATTCTTCAGATAAGCTGGTTTGGGTCCTTTTGAACTTGGTTCAGCCTTCCCTTTTTCCTTATTCTGCCAAATTTTCAACTGATCATTCCTGCCTTTAAATTGTTGGTAGCATAGTCTTGCCTTCCGAATAGCTTCATCCATAGTCTTTGGATTGTTTAACTCAATTATTTCATTGTAAATAGTGAGTAGACAATTTATAAATTGTTGTACCTTACCTTTTTCTTCTCTTATGTATGGCACACAATGAAGTAAATTTGTGAACTTCATCACAAATTCATCAATGGTGAGTTGTCCCTACCTTAGCTCTTGAAATTACTTTGCCCTGTCATCATAATACCTCTCACTGAGGTATCGAGATTTAAATTTCTCTTGAAATTCTTCCCATGAAACAATATTTTCATCCATCAAGCATCTGAATTTTGATATTTTCACACAAAAGTGTAGTTTTACCTTGCAATTGGTAAACTGCCAGCCTTGCTTCAGATTACTTCCATACTCATATACTTGAAAGTATTTTACCATATTCAGGAGCAAATATTTTGTATCCTCTTCCTTCTACCCATTAAAGGTTGGATGCTTGATCTTGTAGAATTCTCCCTACAACTCCTTTTTGTATTTAGAGTCTTCCTTACCAGACTCTTCCCCACTCTTTGACCTCTTTGAGCTGGTTTATGCTTCTTTTATTTTCTTGTTCTTCCTCTTGATGAATAGATTTATATGTTAATTCCCTTATCAACCTCTCTTCTTCGTTACTCGTTTGCCTTAAATATTCATTGCTAGTTCTTAGGTGAACCATTTCCTGCTATAAATTTTTGATAATTTCCAGCATCTAAGCATTTTGATCTGGTGGGTATCCCCATCCCCCAGTTCCACATACAAATGTTCTCCATCGGACATGACAAAACCTGAAATTATTTCTACACTTTAATCTCATGCATAGAAAATAATTAGCATTCATAAAACATAATATGTAATTGGTTCATAATTCGCTAATCATAAATTAAACTTTCTCACATCATAGTTTTTCATGCATTGGGACCCATAAGCTCAATTTTTTAACTTGGTCAATGATAACACTTGTAACATCTCCAATTTTTTTATTTTTATTTTTAATATACTTATCTTAGTGATTTACCATGACATTTATCTTTAACACCTTATCCCAATGAAATCTCTTCTATGGTCACATGGACTTATTCACAATTAAATCCTTAGTCATAATTATTAATGTTAAGATATTCCTCATATCTATTAACCTATCTCTAACATTCCCATACCCTCTCATTCACACCCTACAACATTAATTTTTATATCCTCTAACCTATGGTCTAATTTCACATGTTCCAACCCATGTATTAATATAGTTGTATTCATATTAATATACATAAAACTTTTGCACCTCACCCCCTTAACGCATATACATAATTTTTTATAAGGTAAGTATGATGGGTTATATGCTCTACCCCATAGTCATTTCAAATTTATTAAACATTCCCCACATAGTGATATGCTCAACGATGTGGCTTCCATGTGGCGAGGTCACATGGCCCCACATGGCCCTCACGTACATTTCGAGAATCCACATGTACACTGGAGATTAACTTGAGATAAATCGATGACTTAGATGCATAATGGAAAACCTAAGGGTTTTACCCTAACCTCCTATGTCTAATTTCTTCATTTCACTATGCATGTTTGTGGCCATCTAGCTCTCTTGACATCTGCCTCCATGGCCGACCTGCACGTATGGTTCCAAAGGTTTTACACTTTGTTCCTCTATCATTAATATAGTTGGAGCTCTTCCTCCAAGCTTGATCAGTAAAAATGATTTCTCAGAACTCCTGTACATGCATTTCTCCACTCTTTTCGTGAGGATTTGTTGTTTAACTCGATTACACTCAGAGTTATGTCTCCAAGCCCTCTCAAGTAATGTGTTGGTGTATGTTTCTTTCATTTTCATACTGTAGTCATTTTAATGGTTGTATGCTAATAATATCTGCTTCATTCTGAAGGAAACATGCAAAAAAATGTCGACTAGTTACTCGACTTCTTCTAGGTAAATAGATACTATCCTTAGCTCTAAAATTATCTAGGGTTTCTCATTCTTTTCATTTTCTTGATATGGGTTTTGTACACATTTTGCAGGGGCCATCGTCTGACCTTTCCACAAAGGAAATGACTACTTCCCTTCTCCTTCTAGATCTGAGATGACACTTATACAATCAACAATATCTTGGTAATTCTTCTTCGCATCAAGAGGTAAGCCCCATTTAACATCCTTCTTAAGTTAACTTTAATTTCTTTATTTTTCACTGTGAAATTTTTGGGGTTTTGATTTATTTGTTATAATTCACTATGGAATCTAAGGGGTTTGGATATATATATTTTTAGTATCATATTTTCATTTCTAGATTGTATACCCTATACCCCCTTGTCTGGTTTTTTGGAATATATAAAAATATAATTTTAAATGTTGGTTTTGGGTGCCCCTCTTACCCAAATGAGCTTAATTAGATACGTTTCAAATTGTTACTACGTGACGTCGTTAGTCTCTATACAAAAACTCCTTCAAACAATTATATTTGATGATTGTTTGTGGTATTATTCCAATGATTTTTCCTTGTTTGATTTTACAAGGTTTTATTCTTCTTCACTTCTAGATTTTGTATGATAATGTGACCTTGGCATTTTTATGTTTAGTTATCGATTGACCTTAATATAGCTTTGTATAGTATCCCTATTGCCATGGTTGACTTCTAATGTCAAATGTTGTTAAGAAACAACCCCTTCTCTGCTATACTCCTGATCATTTATTACGCTAAATGACAGAATTATTACCCTTATCATAACTTGGCCCCCATTATGACTCTCTAACACTTTGTTTGCATGAATTTGTGTGAAATGGGTCTGCTTAACTCAATGTTTTATCTTGATGCAAGTGTGAGGTTCATTGTCACATGGATTAATGCATAGCTTAGGTCCTATATTTATTTATTTATTTATTTTCTTCATACAAACAATATGGCTAGGTTTCTTTATGAATATCATAGCTTTACTTCATATACTTTAATTGAGGTATTTTATTATTTTTCTTGCTTATTTAGAATTGGGGTTTTCACCTGTAATTTCCAGCATTACCTATCTCGATTTAATGTTAACATTTGTTGGATTTATCTTTAGAATTCTTTGTTTCTTGAGTTCATAGTGTAATTTCTAGATTTTAGAAATTCTTCGTCTTGTATATTATTACAGCTAATTTCTACTATTTTAGGATTGCGTGAGGCCTATCCTATGTTCCTTAACGTAATTATTTAGTTGTCCTGGTTATGATTGTACTCTTCAGTTTCTGAGTTTCACCCTTGAACTTCCTGAATTGTATAATTGTTTTATTCATTCTTTTGTTCATGATATTGGCTCATAAGCCTTAGCCCTCTATGAGTTGTTACTTTGGTAATGTTTATGTATGGCTTTCATATGTCGATCATGAGTTCCTCTTACTCACATACTTAAAATTATGATGGTGCTTCTGCGGTTTCCCTTTTACATTTACACTTCTTAGACAAGATGCATACATGTACTGGGGTTCTTCCCCTGAATGTAACACATAGTCTAGTAACATAGGCCTATTCCTGGGTTGAGGTTTGGCATAATACACTTTTATTTATCAGTCCACTGCAACCTTCTTGTTACTACTGTACATAAATTTTAAATTTATTTTTCCTTAATTTCTGTACTTGTTTTCAATTTAATTTTTTTGTTTTAACATGGGTAAATATTAACTAGGTTACCCATGTTTATCAAATTCAGACAAGTGATCAAGAAAAGGGAGATACTCCTTTATTCAAGTTAGTCTACTTTGTTCAAGTATTATCTATTCCATGTTTATATTTTTCAATTATACATGTTGAAACAACATTATTTACAACATTCTCAAACTTTATGTGCAGATGAAGAAGACAACGATGGGTCAGTATACTCAGGTAATTACTTATCATCACTTATCTTCATCTATTGACAGTATAATTAATTTTTATTAGTTAACTGGATTTTTTTCTAAATATTGACTTATCTTTTGCAGGTTTTCTCTTATAATATGTTATTTGAGTTGCATGCCTCAGTTGTCTCCTTTCTAGTGCATGCTTACACTCTTAATATTTCTTTCTCAAATCGGTTACCTAATGTACCATCATGGATCTATTGGCACTTATTTTATTCTGATAGTTTTAAATTCTATGTGTCAATGCCATGCTTGGTCTTTGTCCCTAATTTATTTTGATGTAATTTTTCTCATGTTCAACTAGTCACACACACACACACAGATATATATATGACAATGAGATTCTTCAGTTATCTCTAAGAGTTGTTTTACTTACATAGTTTAAATATTTAATATTTGGAGTTCCATGTTATCGTAATTCATGGGACTTATTCATATTTTTCAAAAGGGTAATGCCTCTTCTAGGTTTCTATTATTTAATATAATACATGATTTTTCCATAACTTTCTTGATTACATAATGAAATTCAATTTGGTATTTTCTTAGAAGATATTGCATATGTAAACATTTCATGTTTATATTCATTCATACTGTTGCATATGTAAATATTTTAGTTCTATATGAATTCATACTCTCTGGTACTTTTTGGATGAAATACTTTATTGTAATTCACCTATGCATTTATACATAGTACTATTTATCATAGTATAACCCCCTAGGGTTTATAATTTCACAGAATCTGATTTTTCTTTCCTGCTTACAGTAACTTAGTCTATGTAAGAGAAATATAGTCTTCACTATATTAAATTACGAAGAGGACACTATAAACTACACATAACTAATTACTGAATATGTTATTAACTATTTGCATGCCAAAAGTAACTAAACCTTTTGCCTCATAAAATCTGTGACAAAAGCATACATACAAATTCATATCTTCCAGATGAATTTCTGCCTATTACTTGAGACCATTACTCTTATCTAGAAACTTCTGTAACATCAGAAGGACAATAGAAAACCAAAGTATGTAACATACCAATGTGTAATGACAAATTTTCCTCCCAACCACAAGCCTCTCCTTAGAGCTCTCCCCTGAGCAGTGACCAATATTCCCTAGTGATGACAACCATTTGTCACACTAGTGATTGCACTTTTAAGCCATCTTTCCCTCAACAAGTTTCCATAATGGCGTCCCATTATTATGGGCTGCTCTTTCCCATGGCCTAGGCTTCTATTTTGTTTTTTCCACAAAATATTACTTTAAAACTTGCCTTTCCTCAACACAGTTTCTCTTACCTATTCCGAGTAACTTTCCGCTTTACTTGGGATTTTTATTAGATATTTTTCTCCCATTTAATTAAATTATTTATTTATTTTTCCCCAATGATTATCTGGAGAATTTTTGGGAAAGTTTGAAATTCTATTCCATCCTCATGGATAAGAATTTCCAGATCTCAATTACTGTCTCTCTACAACATTAACATATTTTTTCATAAATGATTATTAATTTAAAAATATTTTTGTCCATAACATAATTTTTCGATAAGTCCACCTAGACATTGGTCTTATTTTCACAACATAAAAGATGTAAATTAGGGGTATTACAAAATAACATTTGGTAATTCATCCACGATAATAATTTTTTAGAATGGAAACATGATATTACTATGAGACAAAAGATGAGAGAAGTATGGAAGCCAATATAGCAATTAGATAAAATATATAGTAGATCTAGTAGTGTCTCTAATCATATGGGGACTATATATTCTTCCTTCTCTTCCAATATGTTACCATTCCTTGCTAACATTCGTAATCAGGTCGTAGGTGTGATTTTGCATGGCATATTCATCTAATTATTTTCATGCCATGCCTTTCCTATCCTTCCCATCTTGCTATGCCACCAAGTCATCCTGGTGCTTCCCATATTCAGGCTATGAAATTCTTCCATGTCGTTCATGTACCATTTCCTACCATGAACTGAAATAAATAAGCTTATTATATGGCACTTAGGCCGAGGGATAAGAATTAAGACTTATGGGATGGACCTTATATCATCTGAGATGTGGTTGGTCCTAGTAATTTTCATCTCAGCCAATTGGATAGTGATTCCATTAATATACCTATAAATGGATTTTAACTCAGGTTATTCTTCACCAAGAACGTGTCATGCACAAGGGGCATCCTTCTGTAACATATTCCTAACCTTCACATGCCTTTCGTTTCAAAATTTTGATTTCAACATTTTCAACATAGCATGTTATTTATTTTATTTCATATATTAGAATATTAATAATTGTATATATAGTGTGTGCTACTAATAATTATTGTGGAAGCATACTTTTTATCATTGTAAATTCTACAATTCCCACATTATTTTCTAAATATTAAGAACACATCCCCATATGTAGCCTAATTTTACTTTCCATATGTACCTAATAGAAGAAGGAAGAGAGCCATCAAAGTTGGACAAGGCATAGATAAAAGTTTCAAGTCCAAAAGTTCTTCATGGTAATTTCCCCCCCTTTTCTTCTAACATGTCCATTTCAACAGATTTTTTTTTTCTATTTATAGTACTACTACTAATTACATCTCATGGACTGATTATTGTTCGCCACATTCTAAGGTATTTTCACCATCAACAGTTTTCTTTGATGTACTTTCAAATCTTTCAAAACTTAATAATATAGTTTTTTGATATGAAAATTCCATTTTTACAATACCAATAAGACCATATGTCCTATGAACAAAACCATTTTATTTTATATGGAATGTCGTAAGGTAATAGTTACATTACCCTTCCTTAATGATTAACACACTTTCCTTTCTCATACTAACTACCTATACATATTCTAAGCCTAATTCATCCTCAACAACCTATACCTTAATCTAACTTTACCTCAAAAGTTACAATCCATCACTACCTTTCGGCATATGTATATATTTCATCAAAAAGGAATTGACCTTGGTCTAGCTTCACTCTAAATGATAAAAAAATTCACATATGTTTAAAACCTCTATACGAAACCCTTATTAAGAGTTTGCATAGTATTCATATTTTTATCCACATATTATATTTAATCAGTCCCTCCAAAGCACATTATCCATCCATCGAAGTGATATAATTAAAATATAACCTTACGTCAGAACTTTATACCACAAATTCAATTAATCTTTCCAAAGTTCAGTTGAACGTTGGCTATCTATGTGACAAAAACAAATGTATACCATATGATATTGAACATTTTATTTAATTCACTTGTTTTAATTTATATTACGCATTAACTACGTTGTCAGAAGTAATTACATTTTTGGAAATTTGAAGCGTGATGGTTTTTATGGTTTAATTTGAGTGGTTTCTCCGTATGAACGTATACCAAATATATGTGCATGATTTCCCTCGGAATATCCTGCCATTAATTTCATGGTATAGTTTCACATGGCTCATCGAGTTATTGATTCAACCCTTCAATCCGCAGGAAATTCATCCCACACTAGATCTCGTACATGTGGACAATTAGGATCAAATGAAAGTTAGGGTTTGAGGCTCCCTAAATGGTTTTGTTTTTGGCTTGAGCCTATTTTTCACTCCATGTATCTATTGAATATCCTTCATTCTGCTTCGGCTCCATCTTTCACTTACTGTTAATCAACTTCGTTCTCGTCTCTTCTTTTGTTTATTTGGCTAATGAGACTAGTTCCAACAAATTGATGGGGAGGGATTTGTTTTGCACGCAGAGATTACCTCCTCACAATGTCAAGGTAAGATGTTTGGCTTGCCGCATTTTTTATTGAAACTTGTATTCATTTTTTTTTAGTTCCCTATTCCGATAATTGATTTTTCTGCTAATATATCCATTTCTCTGGCCAGACTACGAATTATGGTATTGTTCGTCCATGATATGGAGTTCTGGTAAGCGGGGTTTATCAAAGCTTTACAATCCTAGGTAAACTCTCGTTTTGATAAATCATCTGTATTACATCTAACATGTTCTGTATGTGGTTTCATTTACGCAATTTACGCAACTATTTTTTAACTATAAGATATGATTTCCACTCTGGAGGTTTGGCTATAGCTATTGGTCAGCGTCTAACTGTTTCTTGTAACTAGAGCCAACTGGAACAATCATTTTACTTTCATGGGGTTTTGATTTCGTTCCCATTATTTTCGTTAATTGTTTACCTAATTTGGATTTCTACTTAATTTATTGAGGATATCCCTATGAACAAATATGGAAGTCCTTATCGGATTCTCCTATTCGTGTTTATTCAGGGATTCGAAATTATGTTCTGCGTTCACTGTACTCTCTTCTTCTGCACAGAGTTTTATTTTTCTTCAATTAATTTATATGTTTACCATTTTTACTTAACTATGGTCTACAACATTTTTGTGAATGCATATGTCAGGACATAACGACTCCATCTCATCCCTTAGTTTATATTCGACAGCCATGATCATTCTATAGGTAATTTCTTATGATGACCATCTCTCCTTTAAATTTTTTATTTATTTTATAGTCACTTGTTCTCTAGTGGCTTTGTTAGCAGTAGGCTTTCTTTTCCAACTCCACATAATGATTTATCTTAAATTATTTTTAAGTTAGCTATGTATCGGTTTAGAATCCATACTTGGGTTTTCCGAGTTGTAGATTTTACTCTCCCTTTAGAGGAAATCACGGTTTCTCTTTTCATGACCCAACTGGTTCTATATATTACTATTTTGTTCTTATTTGTATTGATTTACCTTCTATGATGGATTTCTTCTCATCCTTTTACCCTTTGGTCCCTAATGGTATTCTTTTTCGAGCTACGTTTCCATTCCTGTTAGGCTAGTTTAACGTTTTTAGTGTTCCTTACCTTGTACAGGAACGATGCTATTCTCCTTAACTTGAATGTCGAATAATAACACTCTGAGATTTGTAATTAACAATTATAACTTAATTGTTTTCTTTTTAGGATATACATTACACCCTTTCCTACAATAACTAATTATCTTCTCATTATTGCAGGTGGATATCCAACATCCATCTCTAAGGTAATTAATTACCCTTATGGGTTTTAAATCTATTCTTATTTCATGTTATACTTATATTCTTTAACTAATTATAGCTTTGTCTTATGAAGATACAATTTACATAATAATGGTTTTGCATACTATTGTTATACTTTTCTATTCAATAATAATGATGGACCTTTTTTCTTCAGGTTCGTCCAATAACCCACATTGGATTTTTCTAACATACTATCTCAATAAAGTGTACAAAGATGTTGTACAGCTTATATTGTATGGGACAGAGTTATCACTTTGTATAACTTAATTATACAAAGTTGGATTTTGAACTATGTAATTATTGGGATTTATATCCTTAACTTTCATAACTCTGTAATATGTTTAAAGAATTTCTTTCCTCTTTAATTAATGTCTGTTTATAGTTCAGAATTCATAGTTTTATTGAAGGTTGTATTTTAACTTTAGTAATAATTGCTAAGTTCCTCCTTGAATCTTGTTACTATGATATATCAACGCAAGTATTTCATTGCTCAGTTCTATTATTGTCTGTGGTTTATTTGAATGGTCTAAATTTAATATGCACAATCATACATATTTATTTCCCTTCCACATTAGTTGGTTTATATAATTTCCTGATAATGCTAACACAGTAATATTATTCAGAATTAAATTCCTGGGAGTCACCTAACCTCATATTTAAACCTTCATCAGGGTTTAGATATTCTGAGAGTTGGTACTCTTTAGATTAATGTCACTTAAGTTAGACTAAGTTCCACCCAACCTTTGAGCTCTTTCTCCACAGCTCACCCGAGCAGAGATCAAATCTTCCAGCAATAGACAATGCCTTCTATATCCCGAATCTGCTTATTTAAGCATGCTTTCCCATAATCTTGTTTCCTTAACTGCTTCCAGTTAATCAGGATGTTGTTTTCCTTTTTTCCTAGGCTTTCCTTTTGTTTCTTCCACAAAAGTACTTTAAAACTACCTTTTCCTCTTTCTATTTTTATTCCACCTCTTCCCAATAACTTTCCTCTTTACTGGGGTAGCTTTTTAGATTTTTATCTCCAATCTAAATTATAATATTTAATTTATTTTCTCTAATGATTTTTGGAGAACCAGGAAAGTATTATGAACCTTATCCATCCTCATGGATTAGGTTTTCCTAATCTCTAATCATAATCTAGTCTTTGCACAATTAATTTCATTTTTATTTTATTAAATTTAAAAAAATAAAATAAATCCACAGTAAATGTTTTCCTTTGGGGTCCACTTTTCCCTTTATAACTTGTTAAAATGTATAATAAAAGTATAGAAATTGGGGAGATTACATATCCCCCCTCTAAAACAAAACACCGTCCTCGGTGTTGTAAAGAAAAAAATATAAAATTCACTTTTCAAATAGTGATGGATATTTTTCCTTCATATCTTCCTCTCACTCACAAGTAGCCTCCTCGAGTGCATATTTTCGCCACTATACTTCTACCCCAGCCATTGTTTTGTTTCAGAGCTTAATTTCTTCCTGTGCCAAGATGCGAAGTGGCTCTGGAACTAATTCCCCTTCTTGTTCCACCTGTATCACATTCCAATCAATAACATGAGTAGGATCATCCACATATTTGTTTAATAATGAAACATGAAAAACATCGTGAACCTTAATGTGACTAGGTAAATCCAACTTGTATGCTACTAGTACCGCTCTTTAAAGTATTTTAAAAGGTCCACAGTAGCGTGGTGATAGTTTTACACAGCTACCAGTGTACAAAGTACTCTTCTTGGGCTTAATCCTCTGGTAGACATGATCACCCACATTGAATTCTCTATGAATTGTCCTTTTATCTACATATATTTTCTGCCTGTCTTGTGTTGTCTTGATATTTTGCTAAATTTTCTTTACAGTTCTTTCCATTTCCTACAATGCATCAGGTCCAAGTATTCACTTATCCTCAACTTCACTCCAAATTAGAGGTGTATAGCACTTTATTCAATATAATGCTTCAAAAGGACTCATCTTGATTGAGGTTTGGTAGTTATTGTTGTAGGCAAACTTTTCTAAATGTAGGAAGTCCTCCAACTTTGTTTCTTTGTCCATTACATATATTCTCAACATGTCTTCTAAAATCTGGTTTTCTCTTTCAGTTTTACCATCAATTTGGGGATGGTATGTGGTAGTAAATTTCAATTTGGTACCCGTTCCCCCAAACACACTCCTCCAAAAAGATACATTAAACTTTGCATCTATGTCTAATATGATCATTTTAGGAATACCATGCATTTTTACAATCTCCTTCATACATACATTCACGACTTGAGTTGTACCAAAATTAGATTGTACTGGTAAGAAGTGTGTAGCCTTAGTCAAGGTGTCAACCACTACCATGATAGAGTGAAGTTGGTATTTAGTTCTTGGTAAACCAGTGATAAAGGCTATATAAACTATTTCCCACTTCCACTCTGGAATGGGTAAAGGATTCAACAATCTTGTTGGATGTTGATGCTTTACCTTTACCTACTGACATTCGAAACATCTAGATAAATAATTAGCCACGTCTTTTTTCATATCAGGCGAGAACATGTTCTTACTTAAGGCTGAAATTAGTTTCTGATATGCTAGATGCATTTCATAGGGTCTTTTATGATACTCATCAAAAATTTCACTTTTTAAATATTTTACATTGGGAATGTATAATTTGTCTTTATAACAAATTAGTCCCCTCTGGTTTTGAGTATACTCCACTACCTCTTCTTTCTACAATTTTTCCTGATGTTTTTCATAGTTCGGGTCTTGTCTCAATACTTCTTACATGAATCCTTCAATATCAAAGTTTTCACTACGCCCAACATTATTAACACTTTGACCAACATTTCTACTTAAAGCATCTGCAAATTATTTTTGTTCCCCTTAATATGTTTGATCTCCATGTCAAACTCACTAAGGAAGGATAATCATATAGCTAGTCTAGCATTTAATTAAGGTTGTGTGAAAAAATACTTTAAACTGATGTGACATGTCATTAATGTAAACTTTTTCCCTAACAGATAACGTCTCGACATCTTCAAAGAGTTTATTACAGCAGCTAGATATAAGTCATACACACTATAATTCTATTAATTTTTCTTTAGTTTTCTTGACTCATATGCTATGAATGAGCTTTATTGTAGTAATACTCCTCCTATTGCCTTTCCACAAGCATATTTACATACTACAAATTCTTGATTTGGATCAGCAACATTTATAATAGGAGGAGTTGTAAGTTTAAGTTTTAACTATTCAAAACTATGTTGACATTTTTCTATCCACTCAAACTTCACTCCTTTCCTCTATAGGGATGTGATAGGGTATGCTAAGGCTAAAAATATCTCTACAAATCTCCTATAGTATCCTGCAATTCCCGTGAAATACCTTAAAGAGGAAACATCAGTAGGTACAGGCCAATCCATTATAGCTTGTACTTTTTTTGGGTCCACTGCTAATCCTTTCTTTGAAATTATATGGCCCAAGTATTGAATTTTATCCTTATAAAATTCACATTTTCTAAGTTTAGCATACAACTTATGTTCTTTGAGTGTTTGTAAGAAAATTCAGAGATGTTCTTTATGTTCAGCTTCATTCTTAGAATATATCAAGATGTCATTAATAATTACTAAGACAAATTTGTCCAAATATTTATTTAAGACAATGTTCATTAAACACATAAAGGTAGCAGGTGCATTAGTCAACCCAAAAGGTAGGACTACAAACTCATAATGTCCGTATATTGTTCAAAAAGCAGTTTTTCTTATGTATCCATATTTAATTCTCAGTTGATGGCCTATCCTTAAATCAATTTTCGAAAGGATTATGGCTCCTCTCACTTGATCCAATAGATCATCTATCCTGGGTAAAGGATATCTATTCTTGATTGTCATTTTATTCAGTTGTCGGTAGTCTATAAAAATTCTAAATGTACCATATTTCTTTTTGAAAAACAATACCAGTGCTCCCCATGTGGATACACTTGGTCTTATATAGCCTCTATCGAGAAACCCTTGTAGTTGCAGTTTTAACTCCATTAATTCTAGGGTACTCATTCTGTATGGGGCTCTAGAGACTGGTGTAGCTCCTGGTACTAATTCAATTGAGAAATCAATTTCTCTTTTAGTGGGAAGATAAGGAATTTCATCTGGAAACACATCCTTGAACTCTTGGATGACTGGTAGGTTTTCTACAAGATCATTTTCAGGCTGCTGTCTCAATTCCTACACATGTACAACATACACTTGGCAACCTTTTATTCCTATTATTTTCAATTGAAGTGCTGAAATTTGTCTCACTAATATAGGTTTGGGTTTCCCTTTCACTATCACTAGTTTTCCCTCAGCATCTATACATTGTATTATTTTGTCTAAAAAATTTAACATAGCTTTATAATTTTCTAACTAGTCCATTCCTACCAACACATCATAGGAGCCTAGAGCTAAAATACTCAAATTCAGTTCAGTTTCATACCCATTCAAATTTATAGCTGCCTTGGGCAATTTATGGGTCACTTTTCTTTCTGTTACGGTGGCTAACTGAACTAACCATGCTCACTGAAAATTCTCTGACTTCAAATTTAATTTTTCCACAATTTGAGGACTTATATAAGTTAAATATGCACCTAGATCTATCAAAATTGAAACAGGTTGTTCATCAATCATACGTTCTATTTTGACCATAGTGGATTGGTGTTCACCTTGACAATCTTCCAGGGAAGCACTGATTTTGGGGATGTTTCTTTCCACATCATTTAAAGTAGTTTCCTTTATCATCTCTTGTATGTTCTAAATGGTTCTGTGTGGAAAATATCTTAGCAGATGAGGTTCTCCACAACCACAGCACTTTCCAGTTTCCCTCATTTTAACATTTCCTTCTCTCTTACTGTTTCCATCTATCTGTTTAGATCCTGTTTGTGATTGGGCTGCGTGATTTTCTCCAGTTTTTTTAAACTTCTTCCTTTGGCGATTTCTCCCAAAGTTCATTAAGTATGTTGGTTTTGTTCTTTTTCCACTAGAGTCACCCTTTTATTTTTTCTTCCATTTTTTCCCTTGTTCGTTTCTTCCTTTCAACTAGTAATAACATAGTCTTGCCTTGCGCACCACTTCATCCATTGTCTTGGGATTATCAAATTCTATCCTCTCCTTGTAGATAGTAGGTAGGCAGTTTAAAAAGTGTTGCACCTTTGCCTTCTCTTCCCTTATATAAGGTATATAGGGAAGTAGGTTGGTAAATTTGGTAACAAACTCATCAATGGTAAGCTTTCCCAACCTAATCTCATGAAAATATTTGGATTTATCATCATAATATCGTTCATTCAGATATCTATGTTTAAATTTGATTTTGAAATCTTAAAGAGTGATAGTTTTCTCATCTATCACATGCACAATTTTTATTTCCTCCCACCACAGGGTATCCGTCCCTTGTAATTGGTAAATAGCCAATCAAGCTTTCAAGTTAATCTCATACTCATAAACTTTAAAGTACTTTATCATGTTTAGAATCCAAGCTTCTGCATCTTCCTCCTTCTCTCCATCATAGGAGGCAGGCTTGATTTTTCAGAATTCACCCTGTATTTCCTTATTCCATCTAGATTGTTGCCTAAAGGCTTCATATTCCTGAGACTCTTCTAAGAAGTTTACAGTTCCCTTTCTCTTTTTTCCAGAACCTTCACCTTCATGACTATTGTGGGAGGTATTCTCTGATTAATATTTCTTGCTCTTCGCTGGCTAGCGATACCCTTTCATTATGGTTCTTCAGTTGCATCATTTCTCTTTACATCTGATGCATCATAGCCACCAATCGAGAATTAGGATTCTGTGGATTCTCTGAACCACCAAGATCTAGATACATCTCATCCCCTTCACTCATGGTTTGCACCCGTATGCTTCTTCACTAATTCACTGTACACAAAAGTAAACATTAGTGAAAATTATTTTAATAAAAAATTTACAACAACATAATTTTTCTCTGCTGTGAGCACACATTATGGCCCATTGTTTTAACATGGGCTCTAATACCATTTGTAATATCTCCATTTCAACATAATTTTTTTTTCTATTTATAGTACTACCACTAATTACATCTCATGGAATAATTATTGTTCGTCACATTCTCACGTATTTATGCCTTCAACAATTTTCTTTGTTTTACTGTTAAATCTTTCAAAAATTAATAATATACTTTGCTGATACGAAAATTCCATTTTTACAATACCAATAAAACCATAAGTCCTATGAACCAACCCATTTTATTTTATATGGAAGGTCATAAGGTAATAGTTACATTTCCCTTCCTTAACTATTAACACACTTTCCTTTCCCATACTAACTACCTATACATATTCTAAGCCTAATTCATCCTCAACCACCTATACCTCGATCTAAATTTACCTCAAAAGTTACAATCCATCAATACCTTTTGGCATATGTATATATTTCATCATAAAATAATTGACCTTGGTCTAGCTTCGTTCTAAAGGAAAATAATTGTCACATATGTTTAAAGCCTCTATACAAAACCATTATTAAGATTTTTCATAGTATTCATATGTGTATCAGCATCTTATATTTAATTAGTCTCTCCAAATCACATTATCTAGCCATCAAAGTTATATAATTAAAATCGAACCTTATGTCAGACCTTTATACCACCAATTCAATCAATCTTTCCAATGTTGGCTATCTATGTCACAAAAAGGAATGTATACCATATGAGATTGAAGATTTTGTTGAATTCACTTGTTTTAATTTGTATTACACATTAACTACTTTTTCAGAAGTAATTACATTGTTGGAACTTTGAGGCGTGATGAGTTCTGTGGTTTAATTCGAGCGGTTTCTCTGTATGACTGTATGCCAAATCCCTGTGCGTGATTTCCCTCAGGATATCTTGGCATTAATTTGATGGTACAACGTCACATGGCTCATCGAGTTATTGATTGAACCCTTCAATCCGTGGGAAATTCATCCCACACCAAATCTTGTACATGTGGGCGATTAGGATCAAATCAAAGTTAGGGTTTTAGGCTCCCTAAATGGTTTCATTTTTTACTTGAGCCTATTTTTCACTCCACGTATCTATTGAACATCCTCTGTTCTGCTTCGACTCCGTATTTCACTTACTTTTAATCAAATTCATTCTTGTCTCTTCTTGTTAGGTCCCTATATTACTAGTTTAGTCCCTTATTGTTATTAGTGTAGCCTCGTTATTGTTATTTTTGTACTCCTATAACCCAAATATTGTTATTATTTTGCCCTTACATTATTATTGTTAGGTTGGCTAGGATTATATTGTGGCCCCATAGACTCCCATACATAGAAGGAGGTTTTTTTCATTTCTATCATCCAATAATTATTCATTTATGTAATGTATTGGAGGTTGCCCCCTCGAAGTGGCTTATTTCTAAGGCATTGATCCCTCTTTTCTTCTATCTTTGGAGCTGGTTTCACAACATTTGGTATCAGAGCTTTGGATTCTAGGGTTTTGCTACTCCAAACAGGTCATCGTGGAATTTTCTGTATAATTTATTTTTTCTACGAAGGTTCAGAAGCTTAAATTTTTATAGAGTGAAGCCGAAATCCTGAAGAACATCGTGGAAAAATTTCAGATCTTGGTTCGCAGTATTTTTGGAGATATGATATATGCAATTTAGGGATTTTTGCAAGCTCCTGAATTTAACCTAAACAGGTCATTCATGGAATTTTTGCTATAAAGTTTTTTCTACAAGGGTTCAGAAGCTAAAATTTTTACAGAGCGAAGCCGCAATCTTCAGGAACGTCTTGAAAATTTTTCAGAGGTTGACTCGTAATACTGTCGGAGATAGGATCTGTGGAAGTTAGGCATTTTTCAGGATATCGAATTTCATCTCAAAGAGGTGACCGTGGGAAAATCGTCATAACTCTCTCTCTCTCTGAGTGTCGGATTGGAATTCTATAAAAAGTGGCCATAATTACACAGAACGTAGTTTCCTTTGTAACAATTTTAGAGTAGAAGGAGGAAGCGGTGACATGTGGCATGCTGTACAAGTTCGCTCTACTAAACTAGTCCATAATTAGGTCATTGTGGGAGATTTGACATAACTTTGTCTTGAAGAATCCAAATCAGGTCAGACCTCTGGCATTTGAAAGAAGATTTAGAATGCTACTATAGGGCCAAATTTAAGATATTTATGATCTGAAATCACATAAACAATTCAATTTCAATATGGAGCTCCTCAAAAGGAAGAAAAAGGTGTGTATTTTTTTCCCGAATTGCATAAGTCTTGTTTGAAGAATCAATTTTAATTGATTCCAAGGGCATATTGTAGAATATATATCAGTATTGGGTTCTAAAATGACTCCTAAAAATAATTAAACACCCATTAATCCTTCATAAGGCTCTACTATGGCTCATGAATATGAAGAAATGCAACATGACATATCAAAATTACAATAGCAAGTGCACCAAATTTAGCTCTTGCAAAGAGAAACAAAAAATGAAATGGATGTTTTGAGGAAAAGTGTGGAAGCTATGATGGATGGTTTGAAGAATGGTATGGAATAAAAAATGGATGGAATGGAAGAAAAAATGGAAGGTTTCAAGGAAGGCATGGAAGGTTTGAA
This sequence comes from Pinus albicaulis, assembly GCA_034641835.2. Classification (NCBI taxonomy): domain Eukaryota; kingdom Viridiplantae; phylum Streptophyta; class Pinopsida; order Pinales; family Pinaceae; genus Pinus; species Pinus albicaulis. Next base: position 582,570,647 of record CM076578.1, on the reverse strand, counting down.
GGAATTTTTGTCAAAGTTCATACAAGAGATGATTCCTAATGGTGAAAAGATATTAGAGGAAACTCATGATGAGAACCAAATAAATGTTAATCATGATTTCATAAACTCTAATGTTGGATTGAAGAACCACCATATTCCAAATATGAATATGAGGAAGTTTGATGGCAAGGATCCCATAACATGGATACTAAATATGGAGCAATATTTTGATCTCAATAATGTGCAAAACACACAAAATGTATGCATTGAAACTTTACATTTAGAACAAAATACATTTGTATGGTATCGATGGCTTTGCTCCCATCAGAAAATTATCACTTGATCAAATTTTAGGGAGGAAATGATAGAACATTATGAGGATACAAAGAGCAACACCTTCTTTAGCTAATTGATAAATCTCAAACAAAATGGTTCAGTGGTGGAGCATGTTGAGGACTTCAAAAAATTGAATATAATGGTAAATGATATTCCAGAGGAACACAAGATTGATGTATTCATAGGGACTTTAAAGGATAAAATAAAACATGATATTCACATTTCGGAACCTGATTCATTGGAGAAGGCATTCAGGTTGGAAAGAAAATTTGAATGTAAAATTATGACGACAAGGAAGCCTACCACTCACATCTATAAAGATGCAAGTGTTGCTACTCCTAGACTTCCAAAACCTACAAGGTTGACACCACAAAAATTGGAAGAAAAAAGAGAAAGATGGCTTTGCTATAGTTGTGATAGAAAATACACTAAATTTCATAAGTGTGCTGAGAAGAAATTATTTTACATAGATTGTGAAGAGGAAGAAGAAAATGAAAAAGAATCTTCAAAAGAAGAGGATATACACCAGGAACCAACCCTAGAAGTGGAATAAATGAGTCTAACCATATCGTGTAATGCATTGGCAGGAATTACCACTCCTCAAACTCTCAAGATAGAAGGACTTATCATGAAGAAAAAGGTAATAGTGTTGATTGATTCGGGTAGTACCCATAATTTTATTCATTGTAAGGTAGCCAAGGAATTGAATTGTTTCTTATACCCAACACCAGAATGTCAAGTGATGGTTGCAAATGGAGGAACTATAAATTTCTCTGGAAAATGCCATAATATCAAGATAACCATAAGGGAATATGTATTGAATAGTCAAATTATTTCCATTCCAATGGGAGGTGTCGATGTTGTACTAGGAGTACAATGGTTACAATCTTTAGGGACGGTAGCGTTTAATTTTCAAGAACGTTTCTTGAATTTTTTTTTAGAAGGAAAGGAAGTCCAATTACAGGGTATCACAAGGAAGACAAGAAAGATAATAAGCTCTAATTTCATGAAAAATCTTCTGAAGAAAGAACAATGAGGCGTAATTGCACAATTATGCTCACTAGAAGTTCCAACATCAAAATCATATATTTCTGCAATTGTCCAAAAAGTCTTGGAAAATCATTCCAAGGTGTTTGAAACTCCCAAATGATTCCCACCTATTCGTTATCATGATCATGCTATTCATTTGATTCCAAGAAGTGTTCCTCCAAACATCAAGCCTTATAGATATCCTTATGTCAAAAAGAGTGAAATTGAACGTATGACTGCAGAAATGTTAGAGGTTGGTATAATTCAACCTAGTCAAAGTTATTTCTCTGTTCCATTAGTATTGGTGCACAAGAAGGATGGATCATGGCGCATGTGTCTGGATTATATGGAGCTCAATAAACACACCATTAAAGATAAATTTCCCATTCTTGTGATTGATGAATTATTGGATGAATTACATGCAGAAAATTATTTTACCAGGTTGGATCTTCATTCAGGATATCATCAAATTAGAATGAAGACTGAAGATATTCTGAAAATAGCATTTTTAAATCATGAGGGTCATGCCTTTTAGCCTTACCAATGCACCTTCTACATTTCAAGGGTTGATGAATTCTATTTTCAAACCCTTCCTTAGAAATTTTTTGGTAATATTTTTGATGATATAGTAATCTACAGGAGCTCTCAGAAGGATCATGTTCAACATGCTGACAGGGTGCTCAAACTATTGCAGGAGAAATGATTATATGCAAAAAAAACCAAATTTTTCTTTGGAGTACAAGAGGTGGAATATCTGGGTCATATTGTATCTCATGAGGGTTTTAAGGTAGAGCCATTAGTTGCAAGGATTTATCAGGTTAACAGGGTATTATCGCAAGTTTTTTAAGTATTATGGGAGAATAGAAGCACCTCTAACAAATTTATTGAAGAAAGATGCATTTTCATGGACTCCTGAAGCAACTAAGGCCTTTGAACATCTTAAAGAGGCAATGTGTCTAGCACCGGTCTTAGCTACGCCAGACTTCAAAAAAACTTTTATTGTGGAATGTGATGCCTCAGGAAATGGAATTGGTGCTATTTTAATGCAAGAAGGAAGACCTATTTCTTTTGAAAGTCCTCCAATCAAAGGAAAGTATTTACAGAAAGCTATTTATGAGAAGCAAATGTTAGCAATACTACATGCACTAAAGAAATGGAGACCTTACCTAATGGGAAGATGCTTCAAGGTAAAAACAGATCATGACAGTCTTAAACACTTTTTGGAATAAAGACTACCTTTAAAAGAGTAGAAAAAATCGGTCACAAAGATGTTGGGTTATGACTTTGAAATAATCTTCAAAAAATGGAAGGTAAATCTTTTTGCAGATGTACTCTCAAGAAAGAATGAAGAGGTGGAACTATTTCTTTGTGCCATTTATATTATCCAACCAGATTAAATAACTGAAGTAAGGGATGAATGGAAGAAGGATAAAGAAGTGTGGACACTACTTCAAAACATGCAGCAAGATCCTAGTACATCTGATACATTTAGTTGGAAAAATGATTCCTTATGTTACAAAGATCTCTTATATCTTTGTAAGAATTCCCAACTAAAACAAAATATTCTTTTGGAATTTCACACCTATCCTTTAGGAGGACACTCAAGATTTTTAAAAACATACCACAAGGTGAAGAAATAATTTTTTCTGGATGGCCTTAAATCTGATATTCAAAATTTTGTGGCGGAATGTTTGGTTTGCCAGCAAAATAAAGTTGAGACAATTAAGATCCTGGGTCTTCTACAACCTTCATCCATTCCAAGTCAATGTTGGGAGGAGATTTCAATGGATTTTATCATAGGATTACCTAAGTCTGAAGGAAAGAGTGTCATCATGGTGGTAGTTGATAGACTTACCAAGTATGCACACTTTTCTGCAGTATCTCATTCATTTAAAGGGAGTGGAGTTGCTACTACATTTATGGACACAATTCAAAAGCTACATGGAAACCCAAATATTATTGTGAGTGACAGAGATCCCATTTTTACTAGAATTTTTTGGACGGAGTTATTTTCTTGTTTGGGTACTCAATTAGCTCATAGCTCATCTTATCATCCTCAATCTGATGGTAAGACTGAGATAGTGAATAAATGTTTGGAATGATATCTTCGTTGTTTTGTATCTGATAAACAAACACAATGGGTCAAGTGGTTACTTGTTGCTGAATGGTGGTATAACAGTTTCTTCCATACTGTAGCAAAAATGACCCCATTTATGGCACTTTATGGATATCATCCATTGTCCATCACATCATCTTTAAGAGAAAATTCTAAGGTTCAATCAGTGGAAGATCACATCGAGCATCAACAAGAAGTTCTCCAACTCTTAAAGGATAACCTAAATTTGGAACAAAATTTAATGAAACAATAGGTAGATCAACATCGCAATGATAGAATTTTTGATGTAGGAGACTGGTTATCTTTATGGATACAACCATACAAAAAATTGTCCCTCAAGCAAGCTAAGAAGGATAATAAATTATCACCAAGGTACTATTGTCCTTACAAGGTCTTGCAAAATATTGGTACTATGGCATACAAATTGGAGCTTCTTGCTTCTTGGAAAGTGCATCAAGTTTTCCATGTTTCATGCTTAAAGAATGTTATAGGTGAAAATATTCGAGTTCAAACAATATTTCCAAAACTTGATGAGGAAGGAAAAATCATATTGGAATCTCAATCGGTCACGGAAACAAGAACTCGACAGTTATGAAATTGATCAATTTCAGAGTATCTCATCAAATGGAAGAACTTACCCACTGAAGATTCTACATGGGAGGATGGGAATTTTATACAGAAGCACCCAAAGCTACTCAAGCATTGAGGAAAATACTTTTTTGAAGGAGTGGGGCATGCTAGGTCCCTATATTACTAGTTTAGTCCCTTATTGTTATTAGTGTAGCTCCCTTATTGTTATTGTTGTACCCCTGTAACCCCAATATTGTTATTATTGTGCCCTTACATTATTATTGTTATGTCGGCTAGGATTAAATTGTGTCCCCATGGACTCCTATATATAGATGGAGGTTTTGGTCATTTGTATCATCCAAGAATTGTTCATTTATGTAATGTATTGGAGGTTTCCCCCTCGAAGTGGCTTATTCCTAAGGCGTTGATCTCTCTTTTCTTCTATTTCTGGAGTTGGTTTCATAACACTTTTATTATTTACCTGGGTAATGAGACTAGTTCCAAGAAACTGATGGCGAGGGATTTGTTTTTCATGCAGAGACTACCTCCTCACCATGTCATGGTAATATTTCTGGCTTGCTCCATTTTTTATTGAAATTTGTATTCGCTTTTTTTGAGTTCCATATTCTAGTAATTGAGTTTTCTACTAATCTATCCATTGCTCTAGCCAGACTATGAATGATGGTGTTTTTTGTCCAACATACGGTGTTATGGTACGTGGGGTTTATCGAAGCTTTACAATCCCAGGTAAACTCTTGTTTTGATAACTCATTTGAATTACAGTTAACATGTTCTATATGTGGCTTCCTTTACATGATTTACGCAACTATTTGTTAACTGTAAGATAAAATTTTAACTCTAGAGGGTTGGTTGTAGATATTGGTGAGCGTCCAACTGTTTCTAGTAACTGGAGTCAACTGGAACAATCGTTTTACTTTCTTGGGGTTTTGATTTCATTCCCAGAATTTTTATTATTTTTTTATGTCATTCAAATTTATACTTCATTTATTGAGGAGATCCCTATGAATGAATATGGAAGTCCTAGGATTCTCCTATCTGTGTTCACATGGGGATTCAAAATTTTGTTCTGTGTACATTGTACTCTCTTCGTTTTCATAGGGTTTTATTTTTCTTCAATTAATTTATATGTTGACCATTGTTACTTAACTATGGTCTAACAAATTTTTTGTGAGCGCAAATGTCCAGAAAGAACGACTCCATCTCGTCCCTTAGTTTTTATTCAAGAGCCATGATTTGTCTACAGGTAATTTCTTACCAATATGATCTCTCGTTTAAATTGCGGATTTATTTTACAGTCACCTTTTCTCTGGTGGCTTTGTTAGTAGTAGGATTTGTTTGTCAGCTCCAGATAACGATTTCTCTTAAATGATTTTTAAGTTAGCTATGTCTCGGTTTAGAATCCATACTTGGGTTTTTCAGGCTGTAGATTTTACTCTCTCCCTCAAGAGGAAATCTCAGTTTCCCTTTTCAGGACCCAACTGATTCTGTATATTACTCTTTTGTTCTTATTCGTATTGATTTTCCTTCTATAATGGATTTATTCTCATTGTTTTTCCCTTTGTTCCATAATGGTATTCTTTTTCGAGGTACATTTCCATTCCTATCTGGCTAGTTTAATGTTTTTGTTTTTCCTTACCTTATACAGGAATGACGCTATTCTCCTTAAGTTGAATGTCAAATAATAATAGTCTGAGATTTTGATTTAACAATTATAACTTAATTGTTTTCTGTTTAGGATATACATTACACCCTTCCCTAAAATAACTTATTCTCTTCTCATTATTGCAGGTGTATATTATACATCTATCCCTAAGGTAATTAATTACCCTTATGGGTTTTAAATCTATTCTTATTTTCTTCTATACTTATATTTTTTTACTAATTTATAGTTTTTGTCTTATGCATATGTTATTTACATAATAATGGTTTTGCATACTGTTGTTATACTTTTCTATTCAATCATAATGGTGGACCCTTTTCTCTTCAGGTTGGTCTAGCAACCCACCTTGGAGTTTTATGACATACTATCTAAGTTCATAAGTCATACTTTTCTTGAAGGTTGTATTTCAGTTTTAGTAATAATTGCTAAGTTCCTTCGTGCAATTTGTTACTATGATATCTCAATGCTAGTATTTCATTCCTTATTTCTATTACTATCTGTGATTTATTTGAATGGGCTAAATTTAATATGCATTGTCATACATATTTATTTTCCTTCTACATTATTTGTTTTATATAATTTCCTTATAATGATAAGACAGAAATATTATTCAAAATTAAATTCCTAAGAGTCACCTAACCTCATATTTAAACCGTCATTAAGGTTTAGATATTCTGAGAGTTGGTACTCTTCATATTAATGTCACTTAAGGTAGACTAGGTTCCACCCAACCTTTGAGTTGTTTCCCCACAGCTCCCTCGGAGGAGAGATCAAATATTTTAGCAATCGACAACCCCTTGTCTATCCAGAATCTGCTTATTGAAACATGATTTCCCATCAGCTTGTTTCCTTAACTACGTCCAATTAATCAGGATGTTGTTATCCTTTTATCCTAGGATTTCCTTTTGTTTCTTCCACAAAAGTGCTTTAAAACTAGTTTTTCCTCTTTCTTTTTATATTCCACCTCTTCCCAGTAAATTTCCTCTTTACTGGGGTATCTCTTTAGATTTTTATCTCCAATCTAAATTGTAATATTTAATCTATTTTCTGCAAGGATTTTTGGAGAACTAAGAAATTCTTATGAGCCTTATCCATCCTCATGGATTTGGTTTTCCTGATCTCTAATCATAATCTAGTCTTTGCACAGCTAATTCCATTTTTATTTTATTAAATTTAAAATAATAAAATAAATCCACAATAACTATTTTCCTTTTGGGTCCATTTTACCCTTTAGGACTTGTTCAAATGTATAATAAAAGCAAAGAAATTGGGGACATTACATATTCCCCCTCTAAAACAAAACACCATCCTCAGTGTTGTAAAGAAAAAAATATAAAATTCACTGTTAAAATAGTGATGGATATTTTTCCTTCATATCTTCCTCTCACTCCAAGGTAGCCTCCTTGGGTGCACAGTGCCTCCACTGCACTTTCACCATGGCCATTGTTCTATTTCATAGCTAAATTTCTTCCCATGCCAAGATGTGAAGTGGCTCTAGAAGGAATTCCCCTTCTATTTCCACTTGTGTCACAGTCCAATCAATAACATGAGTAGGATCTTGCACATATTTTTTTAATAATGAAACATGAAAAACATCATGAACTTTAACGCGACTAGGTAAACCCAACTTGTATGCTACTGGTCCCACTCTTTCCAGTACTTCAAAAGGTCCACAGTAGCATTGTGTTAGTTTTGCACTGCTACCAGTTTACAAAGTACTCTTCTTGGGCTTAATCCTCAGGTAGACATATCACCCACATTGAATTCTCTATCAATTCTCTTTTTAACTACATAGGTTTTCTGCCTATCTTGTGTTGTCTTGATATTTTGCTGAATTTTCTTTACAGTTCTTTCCATTCCCTACAATGCATTAGGTCCAAGTATTAACTTATCCCCTAGTTGACTCCAACTTATAGGTGTATGGCACTTTCTACCATATAATGCTTCAAAAGGACTCATCTTGATTGAGGTTTGGTAGCTATTGTTGTAGTGAAACTCTGCTAAATGTAGAAATACCTCCCACTTTGATGGTTTTTCCATTACATACATTCTCAACATGTCCTCTAAAGTCTGGTTCATTCTTTCAGTTTGCCCATCAGTTTAGGGATAGTATGCGGTACTAATATTCAATTTGGTACCCCTTCCCCCAAACAAACTCCTCCAAAAATCTGTAGTAAACTTTGCATCTTTGTATGATATGATCATTCTAGGAATACCATGCAATTTTACAATCTCTTTCATAAATACATTCGCTAATTGAGCTATACCAAAAGTAGATTGTACTGGTAAGAAGTGTGCAACCTTAGTCAAGGTGTCAACCACTACCATGATAGAATCATGTTGGTATTTAGTTCTTGGTAAACAAGTGATAAAGTCTATGGAAACTATTTCCCACTTCCATTCAGGAGTGGGTAAATGATTTAACAATCCTACTGGATGTTGATGCTCTACCTTTACCTATTGACATTCCAAACATCTAGCTAAATAATTAGCCATAAATTTTTTCATACCTGACCAGAACATGTTCTTTCTTAAGGCTTAAATTAATTTCGGATACCCTGGATATCTTGCATAGGGTCTTTTATGATACTCATCTAAAATTTCATTTTTTAAAGAGTTCACATCAGGAATGTATAATTTCTCTTTATAACAAATTAGTCCCCTTCGGTTTGGAGTATACCCCACTACCTCTTGTTTCTGCAATTTTTCTTGAAGTTTTTCATAATTTGGGTCTCGTTTCATTCTTCTTTGATCATATAGAAATTTTGATAACCCAATACGGTTTTCAGTTTCTCCTTATTTCTCCCATAAAGATAAATTCCCATTCCCATAACCATACATTCAAAAATATTGAAAAATAAATATTTTCTAAAAACACAAATTCTGGAAATTTCACAGTGCTGAAAATGTAGAAATAAAAACTCAAAAAATAAATCAGCCACACAAAGAAATTTGACATGCTGATTTTTGGTCAATATGACCATAGAAAAACCCCCTACAACTCTTGGGGAAAACCAGTTCAAAATATCTTATTTATTTCTTGAAAATGCTTTTACAGAGAAGTGAAATATACAGAAAAATTCTAGCAAACAATGTACAGACTTATCTCGCTTTCCGTGCTTTCCTCCAGCTCTAAAAATGTGCTAAGTTAGCAAAATAGTCAAAACAGAAATTTATTACAACAGCGAACAACCTTGAAACTCGTGCCCAATAATTAGTTGTACGGTTGTATGGACTGTAATGATTGTATGGAAAAGTACAACAGTGCCTCCTCCTCAAAAATCATGTCAGATGTCTCGAAAACCATGCCTAGAAATCTCAAAAATTGTGCCTTTAGCTTGTTGTACCTTATCCTCGATTTTTGTGCTATCCCTCTCCTCAAAATCCATGCCTCAAGCTATTGTATGGAAATTTTCCTCGAAATGCGTGCTAATTAATTTTTTATGGAATGTTGCCTCAAAATGTGTGCAGCCTCTCTGTGTTGTAAGTATTTGTTGAACTACTCCTCTCCTTCACTTTCTCAAAACCCAGAAATTTCTCAAGCTCTCTTCTCCTCCTTCTCTCAATCTGCTCATGAAAGACTAAATCATCTTTTTCCTCTTTCCTCCTTTAACCTAACCCTAACTGAATTTTGGGGAATCCTTAAATCCAATGGTTGAGATAGCTTTAGATCTAAAGCTGAGATTAAATGTGCATTTAAATCTCACTTTCTATTTTTTTTAATTCACCCCACTTTAATAAAGACCCTCTTAGCCATTTATTTCCAAAGTCACTTTTCACTTTCTAATTTCACATTGAATTTATTAAGTCACTTTAAAATTAGATTTGACTTTATAACTTAAAAATTCACTTTAGGAGAAAAAGTTAAATTCTTTTGGATGTCACTTTTCCCTAGGCCAATGATCGAACCTTTAGGGAACCACCTGTCCTCTGGTAACCAAATTTCAACACTCCCTCTTATCGAGGAAGGTGTTCCTCACCACACCCATCTTGTCTCTAATGTAGACATGCTTGCTTCGTGGTAAGGATTTGGCAAATATATCTGCTACCTGCTCATCCATGGGAATATACTCAAGCTTCACAGCTCCCTTCTAAACATAGTCTCTGATGAAATGATATCTGATGCCGATATTATTTGACCTGTCATGAAATATTGGATTCTCCGTGATTTTAATGCAACTTTGATTATCACAATAAATCACTAAAGGTCTCAACGGCAGACCAAATAATCCAAACAACATCTTACGAAGCCATATGGCCTCACAACTAGCTATACGGGTTGCCATGTACTCTGCTTCCACTAAACTCAATGCCACTAACTACTGCTTTCGGCTGAACCATGACACCACTGTCGAAGCCAACCCAAAACAGCACTGCAAAGTTCTCTTCCTATCAAAAGCACAACCTACCCAATCAGAATCAGTGTAACCTTCCAATCTCACTCCATCTCCCTACCTATAATCTAGACCATACTCCATTGTCCCCGGCAAGTACCGCAAAATGTGTTTGGCAGCAACCCAGTTCACCCTCATGGGCTCACACTTGAACTAGCTCATCGTGTTGACTGCAAAACATATATCTGGTCTAGTGTTGACCAAATACATCAAGGAACCAATCATCTATTTATACAATGTGGGATCCACTAACTCAGAATCTGAAGCATGAAGCTTCTTCTAGTTGGTGATCATAGGTGTCGACATGGGTCTACAATCCTCCATGTGGAATCTGCTAAGGATGTCCATAATATACTTCCCCTCTCCCAGGAAGAAATTCCCCTCCTCCTACCACACCTCCAAACCTAAAAAGTAATGCATCAAGCTAATGTACTTCATCTCAAACTCCGACACAAGATCTCTCTTGCAGCTCTGTATGAGTCTCTCTACACCCGTAATGACTAAGTCATCCACATACAGCACCAAAATGAGAGGCTCCTCACCTATCACAATAAAGTATAGGTTCGGATCTGCATCAGTCTTTGTGAAACCCATCTCCTATAAGTATGTATCAATGCTTTAGTAGCAATCTCTAAGAGCTTGGTTCAGGCTATAAGGGGCCTTCTTCAGTCTGCATACATGGGACTCCTTCCCATGCGCCTCAAAGCCCTATGGTTGCTCAATGTACACCTCCTCCTATATGAAGCCATTGAGAAATGTGGTCTTCACATCCATCTAGTGGACCTTCCAACCCATCTCTGCTGCTATCGATATAATGGAGCGAATGGAAGTATATCGAGACACGAGAGCGAAGGTATCCTTATAATCTACTTCCTTTACCTGGGAGAACCCTCTAGCTACAAAACCTGCCTTGAATTTTTCAATGCTACCATATGCAGCATTCTTTAGCTTGTAAAGCCATCTGGAAGTAACCACGGATTTTCCCTCATGCCTCGACACCACCTCCCAAACTTAATTCTTCATGATAGAAGAATACTCCTCCTGCATGGCCTCTCTCCAGACATGTTGGCTAGCTACCTCCTCATAGCTAGAAGGGTCAGAGTCAATAATGTTGGCAACCATTTCCATATAGCTACGGAACCTTTCAGATGGTCTACTCTCTCTGACCATTCTCTTTGGCCCAGCAACAGATGTGGCCTCTCTCAAGGTATCCTAAATCCACTTGGGCTTCCTCTTCACTAAGCACACTTCTCCCACTACAGAATGAAACTGCTCATCCTCATCAGGAGCCTGAACTCCTCACTATATGTATGTTGTCCTCCTGCCTGAACCTGAACTTGTAGATGCTGAAGTATCATGTGAAATATCCATCAGTGGACTACCTAATGAACTACTCTACGGACAGCTTTGCATGCTGCCCGAAGCACCACCCTTCTGACTCTGCGAGCCACTGCTCACTAATGGACCTGACACCGTAATATATGTACCTCTTGATCCTTGTGCCTGACTCAGCTGTTCCTGAGGGTCTGGCTAATCCAAATACTCTAACTCCCATGACTTCCCGAAAGCCCTGTCCTCCTCGAACTTCACATCCTTCTTGACAACAACCCTCCTCTGTGTAGGAATATAAATCTAAAAGGCTTTCTAGGTCTCACTCTAGCCCACAAATATACTCTTCTCTCCAGTGGGCTCTAGCATGGTCCACTTCTCCTTGGGTACACAGGAGTATGCAATACACCCAAAGATACGAAAATGACCAATATCAGGATTCTTCCCAGAAAAAGCCTCCTCCAGAGTCACATGCCCCAAGGCATGATTTAGAGTCCTATTCTGTAAATACATAACAGTGTTGCAGGCCTCCACCCACAAAAACAATGGTAACCCCTAATCATGTAGCATGGCTTTGGCAGCCCTAACGATGGATCTGCTCTTCCTCTCCATAACCTCGTTTTGTTGGGGGTTGTAAGGAACTCTGAACTCCCTCCTGATGCCTGCCTCCACACAATAATCAACAAAATTTCCAACAGTGTACTCCCCTCCATTGTCTGACCTAACGGACCTGATCTTCTGACCTGTCTGAATCTCCATAAGAGATCTGAACTCCTGAAACTGATTTAACACCTCACTCTTGGTCTTCAAGAAGTAAATCTAGGTCCTCCTGAACTGATCAACAATGAATAAAACATAGTACTCATATCCACTGAAGGAAACATGAGACATCTAACCACTCACATCTGTATGAATCAAATCAAGTATCCGAGTCGATCTGTTATCACTAATGGGAAAGGGGGATTTTGAAAACTTTCCCATAGCACATCCTCTACGTGTATCTACGTGATCAGAACTGAAATATGGCACACTTGTATTGATCTCCCGCATTGTCCTCAAGGCTCCATGACACATGTGCCCTGTGTTGCGGTGCCAAATCTCGCAGAGCTCTAGACTTATAGCTTTGCTGCCGGTACTACTGATCAATTCCAAAAGGGGTTGAAACAAAAAATTGTACACATTTGCATGGCATACACCAATCACTCTAGTTGAATCAAACGAAGCTCCCTTGGGATATATAAGCACATGTCCTCTCCTATACAATACCTCATACCCTCTGTCCTCCGATGTGGAGATGGATATAAGGTTCTTCTTAATCCCTAGCAAATATAGAACATCTGACACTTGCAAGGGAGGTTTGGGTTCCCTCTCAAATGTCAATGTCCCCACACCGACTGCTATAACAATGATGTCCTCTCTGAGTACTACCTCTATATCAGTGCCACTCTCTGAAAACTCTAAGAAGTACTCACGAACTTCTTTCATATGATGTGAAGCCCCACTGTCAACATACCAAATACCTGAAGATGCTCTGCTAGTGGAGGGAAATGCACACTCCCTCTCAACCTCTATGTTAGGTGATCCTACACTAGTGGACTCACAAGCCATAAACCCAAACTCTTGGTCAAAGATCTCTGAAAGTATTTTATCTCTATTGATGCTACCATGTTCTTGTTCTTACCCTTCTTCTTCTTCTCTGGACACACAACTACATAGTGTCCCATCCTCTGACAATTCCAACACTTCACCTTGGAATATTCCTTCTCCTAGTTCACCTGTTTCTTCCCTTTTCCTTTACCTTTGCCCCCACCACCACTTGTGGAAGCTTGCTTCTTTCCCTTGCCCTTATTACCCCTTGCTAACAATGCTACATCTTCATCCTCCTCAACTGGTTTGGTTTCCCCAAGCTAGTTCTTTCTGATTTCATTCTGTATGCAGTCATCCCACAACCTCTCCCAAGAGGGAAGGGTCTCACATGCAACAATCCCATTAGAAAATCTCAACCATGAACTGGGAAGGCCATTCACTGAAATCCACACCAACTCAGTGGGTGGTATGACCTCTCAAACTACTACCAACTCATCTCTGACATTAGTGATATTTGTGAGGTATGCAGTAGCACTATCAGTCTTTATCATCCTAATGGCCTTCAGCTTCTCCCTTAGGACCATTTTTTTGATCTCATTGGTACTCTGGTAGAGATTGGTCAAGGCTATCCATTTCTCATGAGCAAGTCTCTTTTCTCTCACATGAGAAATGCAATGGTCTTCAACAACATCTAGAATCAGTCCCTTACCCTTGTTATTCCTCTTGTTAAAGTCCACCAACTGAACAACATCAATAGGCACATTCACAGGGTACTATTGGGTATTCACCATTATACCCCAGACTTCTGCCTCCTCAAAGATGCTCTGCATTCTTTCCTTACAAATACTGAAGTTTCTATGCCCATCTAGCCTATCCTCCACCATCAAGCCCAAAGACATGCTTGTTGTCCTAATAAACTGAAAATGACACTGTTGTGGTAAAGGTTCAGTTTTCTGTGTGTAAAATCAGCTTGCTATAATTTTTCCCTTTGTTGTCCCAAACTACACTTTTCAGCAAACTAGCTCTAATACCATGTAGAAATTTTGATAACCCACTCTAGTTTTCAGTTTCTCCTTATTTCTCCCATAAAGTTAAATGACCATTCCCTTTACCATACATTCAACAAGCTAGAAAAGTAAACATTTTCTGAAAACACAAATTCTGGAAATGTTATAGTGCTGAAAATGCAGAAATAAAAGCTCAGAAAATAAATTAGCCACACACAAAAATTTGACATGCTGATTTTTGGTATATATGACCCTGGAAAAACACCCTACAACTCTTGGGGAAAACCAGTTTGAGATCTTTTCTTTATTTCATAAAAATTCTTTTATAGAGAAGTGAAACATACAGAAAAATTACAACAAACAATGTAAGGACTTATCTCATTTTCCATGCTTGCCTCCACCTTGGAAAATGTGCTAAATCAGCAAAACAATCAAAACATAAATTTATTGCAGTAGTGAACAGCCTTTAAACTCATGCCCAGTACTTAGCTATATAGCTGTATGCACTATACGGACCATACGAAAAGTATAACAGTGTCTCCTCCTCGAAAACAGTGTTTGTTGTATCGAAAACCATGCCCAGCAATCTCAGAAATCATGCCTTTAGCTTGTTGTACCTTCTCGCTGATTTCTGTGTTGTCCCTCTCCACGAAATCCATGGCTCAAGCTATTGTATGGAAATCTACCTCAAAATTCATGCTAATTAATGGTGTACGGACTACTTCCTCAAAATTTGTGCAACCTCTCTCTGCTATACATATTTTCTGAACTGCTCCTCTCCTTCACTTTCTCAAAACCCAGAAATTTCTCCAACTCTCTTCTCCTCCTTCTCTCAATCTGCTCATGAAATACGGAATGATCTTCTCCCTCTTTTCATCCTTTAACCTAACCCTAAGTAACTTTTGGAGAACCCTTAAATCCAAAGGCTGAGATAGTTTTAGATCTAGGGTTGAGATTAAATGTGCATTTAAATCTCACTTTCTATTTTTTTTAATTCACCCCACTTTAATAAATACCCTCTTAGTCATTTATTTCCAAAGTCACTTTTCACTTTCTAATTTCGCATTGACTTTATTAAAGTCACTTTAAAATTAGACTTAGTAACTTTATAACTTGAAGTCAATTTTAAATTAGGTTTGACTTTATAACTTATAAAGTCACTTTAGGAGACAAGGTTAAATTATTTTGGACACTTTTCCCTAGGCCAACGATCAAAGCCTTAGGGAACCACCTATCCTTCGGTAACCAAATTTCAACAGATCAATCCTTCAATATCAAATTTTTCACTACTCCGAACACTTTTAACACTTTGACCAACATTTCTACTTAAAGTGTCTGCAATATTATTTTTCTTTCCCCTTAATATGTTTGATGTCCATGTCAAACTCACTAAGAGATAATGTCTCCACGTCAGGTTGTGTGAAAAAAATACTTTAAACTAACGTGATCTCTCATTACTATAAACTTTTTCCCTAAGAGATAATGTCTCCACATCTTCAAAGCATGTATTACAACAACTAGCTCTCGGTCATACACACTATAATTTTGTTCATGTTTCTTTAGTTTTCTTGACTGAAATTATATGACTGAGATTTCTTGTAGTAATAATCCTCCCAATCCCTCTCCATAAGCATTTGTACATACTACAAATTCCTGATTTGATCAGCAATCTTTAGAATATGAGCAGTTGTAAGTTTAAGTTTTAACTGTTCAAAACTATGCTGATATTTTTCTGTCCACTCAAACATCACTGCTTTCTTGTGTAGAGATGTGATAGGGTATGCTAAGGTTGAAAATATCTCTACAAATCTCCTATATTATCCTGCAATTCCCATGAAAGATCTTATAGAGGAAACATCAGTAGGTACATGCCAATCCATTATAGCTTTTATGTTTTCTGGGTCCACTTCTAATCAATTCTCTGAAATTATATGGCCCACGTATTGAATTTTATCCTTGTAAAATTCAAATTTTCTAAGTTTAGCTTACAACTTATGTTCTCTTGAGTGTTTGTAAGAAAATTTTGAGATGTTCTTTATGTTCAGATTCATTGTTGTTCTTTATGTTCAGCTTTGTTGTTAGAATATATCAGAATGTAATGAATAAATACTAGGATAAATTTGTCCAAATATTTATTTAAGATATTGTTCATTAAACACATAAACGTAGCATGTGGATTAGTCAACCCAAAAGGTAGGACTACAAACTCATAGTGTTCGTATCTTGTTCTGAATGCATTTTTTCTTATGTCTTCATCTTTAATTCTCAGTTGATGATAGCCTGTCCTTAAATCAAATTTGGAAAAGACTGTGTCTCCTCTCACTTGATCAAATAGATCATCTATCTTGGGTAGAGGATATCTATTCTTGATTGTCATTTTATTCAGTTATCGGTAGTCTATGCACATTCTAAATGTACCATATTTATTTTTGACAAACAGTATTGGTGCTCCCCATGGGGATACACTTGATCTTATATAGCCTCTATCCAGCAACTCTTATAGTTGCAGTTTTAACTCCATCAATTCTGGGGTACTCATTTTGTATGGGGATCCAGAGAATGGTGTAGCTCCTAGTACTAATTCAATTAAGAAATCAATTTTTGTTTTAGAGGGCAGAAGACGAATTTCATATGGAAACACATCCTTGAAGTGGGTTCTTAGTGGTCACATGAGGGAGTTATACAATTTCTACTCCATACATGGAAAATCCATATATGCAAAGTAGAAAGCCTCTCTCTAAAGGTAGTGAAATCCCCAAGGTGGGAATCCCTCCTTCACACACCTATAAATTCCAACCCACTTTCAATATTGAACCATTTTATTTCATTATAATTGTTTTATTGTTTTGTATTAGAATAAAAGAAAGGATTTGGAGGCTAACACGGTGCATTTGTCTTTTGTGGCAGTTTATTTTTTACATGAGGTAATATTGTTTATAATTTATCATCCTGAATTTCTTGTTATTATACCCCTTGTAACAGATGTTGTGTTAATTTTACAGTGTTCCATACTTGACATAATCACTTATTACAAATTTTCATCAATTATATATCACTCTACCCAATAAATTTAGTCTTCTACCAACAATAAAAAATTATAGATGGAACAATAAACTAAATACATAATAGAAGACAACCTAGAAAAAGAGAGACACGTTAATTTGGTCAAGTATCGAGGGAAAAACCCCACAAGGGGAAAACCCTTTCCAAAATTTTATTTTATTAGATTATCATCAAAATTTCAGTAGAGAGATACAATGTCCAAGTACATCTACAATGATTCAAAGGTTCAAACCCTTTACGAACTGAGTCAACTATCCAATATCCAAACCAAAATTAGCAATGTAGTCAAATTTGGTCAAAAATCAAATCTACAACTTCTGGTTGAAATCAGGAGAAATCAAAGTAGCCCTAACTAGTCAATAGTAAATGGTAAAATCAACCTGCCTGGATCTTGGTAAAATATTCAAAATATGCAGCCTCCTTCCTTCAATCAACCTTGCTCAAATCAATCACAATCTACCCAAAAAATGTTTGGTGAAAGTACGAATTTGGCATGTGAAAACTTAACTAAAATTCTCCAAACAATGCTAGTTAAAATACCTAGAAAATATGATTTTATGTGATAGTCAACTCAGCCTTCCACACTACTACAAAATCAAAATTCAAACAAAGTCACACCATACCCAAAATCCAGAAAGACAATGTTGGTCAAAGGCTCAAAACATAAGTCAAACACAGTCAACAGAAAAACA
Source organism: Pinus albicaulis (assembly GCA_034641835.2). Taxonomy (NCBI): domain Eukaryota; kingdom Viridiplantae; phylum Streptophyta; class Pinopsida; order Pinales; family Pinaceae; genus Pinus; species Pinus albicaulis. The sequence continues at coordinate 582,552,864 of CM076578.1, read as the reverse complement.
TTCTCCCTCCTTTGGACATGCGAACTGAGACCCACAATTTTAGAGATGTACAAATCAATAAAGAGAACATGTGAAGTGTTAATGATTCCTCCAATTTATGTGACATGAGTTGTATTTATATGTGGATGAGGAGGTTGAATTTTCTTGCGTAGGCTAACTTGAGATGTTGTGCAGTTAAGATGCATCCACTCACTCTTTCTTTATCCCTCACTTCTCTTTGTCTCTCCCACTCTCCACCATCTCTCCTATCCCCCTTAATCTCTCCCCCTCTCCCCCATATATTTCCCCCCTACTATCTCTCTTCCACAACTTTCTCTCTACCCCTATGTCTGTCTCCCTATTTATATACCTTTTTCTCTATCTCTCTCTGCCTCGCACTTTGGATGTCTACATAAGGATCTCCTTCTCCCCCTCTATCTCCCCTTATATCTCTCTCTCCCTCCCTCTATCTATCCCCCTCTATCTCCCTCTCCCATCATATATCTCTCCCCGCATCCCCATCTCCCTAAAAATCTCTCCCGCTCTCTCCCTCTCCCCCTCAGTCCATTATCTCTCTCCCTCCCCCCATTCTCTATTTACCACGCCCCTCTCTCTCTCTCACCCACCACTCTCTCTCTACCATTCCTTCCCTCTCTCTCCCTGCCCATGCTCTCTTTCTACTATCTCCTCTCTCTCTACCTATCTCTCACACTCTCTCTCAATATCAATATATCTACCTCTCTCTTTCTCTCTCTCTCCTCCCTCTCAAAATCTCCCTATGTCTATGAAATTCTATCCACTTCTCTTCGTTTCTCCCTCTCCTCCCTCTCTCTCTCCCTCCTTTCTCTCTCATAAATTCTCCCCCTCTCCCTCCATATCTAACCCCCCCTCTATCCCTCTACTATTCCTTCTCTCTCCCTCCCTTCCCTTGGTCTCTCTCTAACATCCCCTCTATATCTACCTATCTTTCACATACTATCTCTCTCGTCCCTCTCAAACTCTCCCTCTCCATATCACATTCCCTCCCCTTCTCTTTTTCTGTCCCTCTCCCCCCCTTATCTCTCCCTCCTTTGCCTCTCGTAATTTCTCCCCCTCTTCCTCCCCATCTCTCTTGCACTCTTGGCCTCTCTCCTCCTCTTCATCCCCCTCTCTCTTTCACTATTGGTCTCTCTCCCTTCTTCCTCCACATATCTCTTGCATTCTTCGCCTCTCTACCCCTCTATGTCCCATACAATATGTCTTCCACCACTCTAAATATATCAAAATCTCTCCCTCTCCCTTTGTATATCCCTATATCTCTCTCTCTCTCCCCATATCCCTAAATCTCTACCAATAGCTCTCTTTCCTTCTCCCTCTCCCTCTCCCTATATTTCTATCCCTTCGCAAATATCTCTTGGTCTCTTTTTCTTTATCGCTCCCACCCTATCCCCTCTCACCCTCACATTATCTCCCTCCCTCCCTCCCTCCATCCATCCCTTCCCACTCTCTCCATATCTACCTCTCTCTCTCCCCACACACAATATCTCTCTTTGGCTTCCCCTATCTCCCTCAATCTTGCTCCCTCCCTAAATATTTGTCACTCTCTCTTTCTCTATCGCTCCCATCCTATCCCCTCTCACCCTCACATTATCTCCCTCCCTCCTTCCTTCCTTACATCCCTTCCCTCTCTCTCTCTCTCTCCTCACCCATATATTTACCTCCTTCCATCAATATCTCTCCCTGCCCATCTCCCTGCCTTTCCCTCCTCTATCTAAATTTGTCTCTTTATCCCTGCCTTTCTCTATCTCTCCCTCCTAGAACTCTCTCTAAATATCCCTCTTCTATATCCCTCACTCTCTATCCCTCCATGTACCTCTCTCTCTCTCACATACACACACACACATATTCCCTTTCCCTCTCTCTCCCTCTCTCCCCCTCCCCGAATTTCTCTCTATTCCTCCACCATACTCTCTCCCTCTCATTGTCCCTCCCTTGCACTCTCTCTCTTTATCCCCCATCTCCCTCTTTTTCTCACTTCTTATTGATACCTAGCTTTGCTTCTCCTCGCCTCCTTCCATCCTATATTTCTTAGCCTCTTATTATCCCTGTCCCTGCCTCTATATCCCACTCTTTCTCTTAGTCTCTTATTCTCTCTATCTCCTTAACCCCCACTCTTTCTCGCCTTATCTCTATCCCCTTATTTTCCCATTCATATATCTTTATCCCTATCTCTCCATGTATTTCTCTCTCTCCCCCCTCTACCTCCCTCTATTTCTGTCTCTTCGCCCCTCTCCCTACCTCTCTCTATCTCTTGCACTGTTGGCCTCTCTACCCCTCTATGTCCCATACAATATGTCTTCCACCACTCTAACTCTATCCAAATGTCTCCATATCCCTTTTTATATACCTATAGCTCTCTCTCTCCCCATCTCCCTAAATCTCTATGAGTATCTCTCTTTCCCTCTCCCTATCGCTCTCCCTCTCCCTCTCCCTATATTTCTCTCCCATTACAAATATCTCTCGATCTCTCTTTCTTTATCAGTCCCACCTTATCCCATCTCACCCTCACATTATCTCCCTCCCTCCATCCATCCATCCATCTCTTCCCACTCTCTCTATTTCTCCCTCACCTGACTCTCTCTCTCTCTCTCTCTCTCCCCACACACTATCTCTCTTTGGCTTCCCCCATCTCCCTCTATCTCGGTCTCTCCCTAAATATCTCTCACTCTCTCTTTCTCTATCCCCAACCTATCCCCTCTCACCCTCAAATTATCTCCCTCCCTTCATCCTTCCATCCATCCCTTCTCTCTATCTCTCCTCCCCCAGATATTTCCCTCCTTCCATCCTTATCTCTCCCTGCCCATCTCCCTCCCTTTCCCTCCTCTCTCTAAATTTGTCTCTTGATCCCCCCCCTTTATCTACCTCTCCCTCACAGAATTCTCTCTAAATATTCCTCTTCTAACTCCCTCACTCTCTATCCCTCCAAGTATCTCTCTCTCTCTCCATCTCTCTCTCTCATACTCCCTTTCCCTCTCTCTCCCTCTCTCGCCCTCCCCGAATTTGTCTTTGTTCCTCCCCCATAGTCTCTCCCTCTCATTGTCCCTCCCCCATACTCTCTCTCTCTTTATCCCCCATCTCCCTCTCTCTCTCACTTCCTCTTTATACCTAGCTTTCCCTCTCCCCCCTCCTTCCATCCTATATTTCTCATCCTCTTACTCTCCCTATCCCTCCGTCTATATCCCACTCTTTCTCTCAGTCTCTTATTCTCTCTATCTCCTTAACCCCCACTCTTTCTCGCCTTCTCTCTATCCCCTTATTTTCCCTTTCATATCTCTTTATCCCTATCTCTTCCTCTATTTCTCTCTCTCCCCCCTCTACCTCCCTCTATTTCTATCTCTCCCCCCCTCTCTCTCTCTCCCTCCTCCCAACTCACTTTCTGCCCCTATCTTTGTCTCTCCATATCCTCAAATCTCTCATTATCCTTCTGTTGGTGAGGTAAATCCCCTCTGTGGAAAGACGCGATCCCACTAGTCCTAGAGTGGGTCTAGACACAAATGAGACACATTATGACATCAATTCCTAGTTAAGAATGGAAAAAGACTTGGTACATCACTTACCGTAGGTCTTGCGCTGTTGTATCGTCTGGGAGAATGGCTGCCTCTCACTCCTGATTCGACAGATACGATATGCTAATTCTCATGCCCGAATACCTGCACATACACAAGAAATGCAGACGATACAAAACGTACTATTTCACATTCCTAATTATCATTCAGTCGAAGAATACTAAATCAAATGCATTAAATAAACATAACACGGAGATGGAATCAATACCATAGTCGAGTATATTAATTTAAAGAAGGAAGAGTATAACTAGGCTTCGACGTTGCGATCTCCTCCAGTAGGGTTCCAGTGGAGCATGTCTCACAAATCTCGTCGGGAATTCAAATGGGGATCTCTCTACGGGATCCTCCTTGGTTCGACCTTCTCTATAGCGATTACTCAGCTATAATATCTCTTCTTCAAGTTTAGCTTCTTGGCTATATGTTCAGCTAGCTTTTATAAAGGGAGAAGGCTTGTTTATATAGAGGGGGAAGGAGAGGTTAGGATTCCTATAATCATGGGGGGAGTCTTATCCTCCAAGAATGTTCCACCAACCTTTTCCTAAAGGAAGAAATATGTGGCTTATCGATTTTAACCACTTGCAATGAGTCATTCCTAAGGTGGTTAAAGGAAACTTCCGCCTCCAATTTGTTACAAAACATTCCCAAAAAGGTTGGCGCGGGCACAAAAAAGAGACAGAGCACTAGCTGGCGTGGGCTCTAGTGTAAATATTCCCCATTGGCATGAGGGGTGAACTAGCTACCCATGCCAATGCCAAAACATAGGTTTTTGAGTGCTTTCTAAGGAAATGTGCAATAGGAGAAATCATGTCCTTATGTAGAAGGATGCAAAGAAGGTATTTTCAAAGTATGACACTCCTCACAGGTCATGGGAAAGATCCTCCAATATGTGAGGCGAGGGATTCCAGGGACGGTGACAAAATGTTGTGTAACATATGCCCCCTAAAGCATGAGGTTCAAGAGAGAGGGAGGGGTGAAATTCTTTATCAGAATGCGTTCGACCAAAACACTGATGTCGGAAAACTTACAAGTATGAATATAACTGATATATATGATACATGACATGTGGCATGGGCCAGCCATACATAAGAGAGTATATAAACAATGAGATCCAAGGTATGGACATAGCCATCCAGCAGTAGGGATCAATAAATAGACTCAGGTATGGTTGCAGCCATCCAATCAAAAGATTCATATAATAAGTCATAATAATCCACAAAGAACCCGCATCCTGGATTTCATCAAACAAAACCTAGGGTCTTGCGCTCCATCTCGACCTGAACACAGTACAAATTCGAGCATGCAAATATGTGAGCTTAAGTCGAACATGCAAGAACATCGCTTGATTACCAGCCAATGACAAAAGTTGTTAACAGACACGAGAGAAACCACCAATAATGACAATGGCTCTCAAGGTACGAAAGGTAGAATCCATGGAATGTGAATAGTGATTTGACGTCGAACACCCGCAGAGTCAATCGATCAAAGGCCAATGCTGTGGACCTTACGTCGAGTGTGAAGAACTTGCCATTGAGGCATGCAGGCTCCAAGGTACCTGAAGGGAGTCTCTAGATCAACTTCCTGGATAATGAGCTAGAGTCGACAGGTAATGACCTTGATTGAAGGTGGGCCATAATGTTTCTGAAATAATCGACACGAGACAGAGGAATATGATGTTTGTGAATCAAGACCAACAGAGAATCAGAGGGGGGTTGAAAACTTCAAAGGCAAACTTCTCTTGAAAGTATTGGCGGCACGAAACTAGATTTGGCAGTATTTGACATCAAGGGATCTGAGGTCATGGTGACGTGGCAAAGAGCATATGATAGGTCAAAAATGATTACGCAAACCCATGGAGGCAAACAAATGATGAAGCGAGATATCCCCAACCCGACACGAATGCAGACAAGTGCCATGTTCCATAGCGACATACTACCAACACGACTACAATATTGGTTCCATTTTCCCCCACCATTTCTGGCGAGTACCCCAATTATTTTTGAAAAAAAGCTTGAAGGAGATAGCATGTGCTTGCAATGTAAGTTTGTCCTTTGGACAAATCCAACCTAGTACATTTTACGAGCCCTAGGAAGGAGGAACTCGAGTCATCTAATGACGACAGAGTCCGATGTCATCGGGTTTTAACGAGTCTAACAAAGGAAGAACTTGGCATCTTTTCATATTTAGAGAGTTTGAAAATAAGGCATAAAATAAAAATCCAGCAGTCCATTTTCGTAAATAGTATCATAGATCCGAAAAGGTAGAAAACTGTGTCTGAGAGAACCTCTTAGTTTCAATCGGCTAAGGTATTCTTTTTTCCTAAATAATCTATCCTAGCCTGAAAAAGGGGTAAACGTATGCTGGGTAGATATCGTTTCACAACCAAATTAACGAGTTCAAAACGACAAGCGACTCGAAAATATTTTCAATTTTAGAGAGTCAGAAAAGAGCTGAAAGGTGACTCCAGTAGTGACTTTTTCATGTTTTTACCGAGTCTGAAAAAGTATAAAATACAACTCATTTCTTCATCCTAACCAAGTGAAAACCTGTCACTACACAAAAAGACTTGTGTAAAACGTATTCCTCGAAAATAATATGAAAATATATCAAAAAATATGTTTCAAAACCTATTTTAATACTTTGAAAAGCTATACAAGACCATAAATGGTAAAAAATATTTACTTTTCACTTTTACCTCTTTGTAGAGAAATAGTGACCCATTTCCCTTGCGATCTTCAGGCGACGATTGTGAACAATCCAGTGGACCAATCTGGATTCATTCTATTTCAGTTAAGAGATGACAGCATTTGTCACCTTTTAAGCTATATTTAATTGCATTTAGTTGTCATTTAGAATCCCTTAGGGGAGGATTTGCAAATTCTAGGGTATCTTGGTTGGCACAGGTTTCAAGCATGGACCCATGCCAATCGACCCATTTTTACACAGGGGTCACGCCAGTTGGTGCGACTGTTAGCCAAACAGTCGCGCCAACCACGCAACCCAAAATATTCTTTATATTTAAGAAAATGCAACCAATAGACTGAAAATTTTAATACCCAAGGGGGTTTCTAATGTTCCTATGATCAATTCATGCAGGTACAAAGCGAAAAAAGATGGCGATTGAGTGGAAGGAGAGAGAACACAGTGAAGAAGATGAAAACGCAATGGGAAATGAACAATGCATGAATTCCCTCAGGAATTGTGGGCTCAAGAAGTTCTTCATGACACCATGTCTCCCGCCTTAACCCGAATTTCTTCAGTATCTAAGAAGAATTTGGGACAAAGATCAGGAAAAGTTCGTACTTCAGGATGAAGCGCTTGAACTCAAAGTTTCCGATGTGTATTTCATCACTGGGTTGTCACGTAGGGGTGTAGTCCCTATCTTAACCGGTACCCGGCATTCCAGAGAAAGCATGGAAATGGTCATTGACAGGGTGTGCCATGGGGCACGAAAAGGATCACGGAGAAGAAAAGTGGATATCCAAACTGTCCCTGATTTAGCACTGAGGGTAGTGCTGCACACTATCACGCAGGCTACGGGATCACAAGTGTTGCATGAGGCCACGAAGACACAACTTATTCTTACTTTAGAGTGTATGAACCCAACTCTGTAGGCCATGACTGTCAACATCAAGAGCCAACTCACCAAGTGTAAGAAGACCAAACCCAAGTAGTTTGGGTATGGGTCGATTCTGGAATCATTCTTCTTGGAACGATTACCCATATTTCAGCATTAGGAGGTTATAGTCCTGGAGCCACCACCCACCGAGCCACGGATGGCCCAATAGGTGGCACTGATGCCTAGAGTAGGGGGTGGCCAACAGATGTCATGGAGGCTAGAGTTTTTCGATTGCCTCCGATGACAACTGATTGTCATGGAGGAATGGCCCTACGTTGGCACAAACTTTACCGAAGACCCATACCTCCCACTGTCGGAGGGAGAGGATTGGGATGAAGAACTGGGTAAGACTAATTTTTTATTTTCATGAGTTTAATTTTTTTTTTTTTAATATATATGTGTGCTCTGACAATTATCCTTATATGTACGTAGATGTTGCCTTAGAGCGTCCTGCAGGCATGTCGTCGGTAGCGAGGCGGATTCCTCGCGATTTTGATCCTCATGGTGAGGGTGGCGAGGAGGAGATAGTGCAGAATCTGGGGGGGATGTGCCTCGGGCCTATTAGAGGCATACTGTAGGGGTGCCAAGTCGTATCCACCGCTTGCTGAGGCGGTTGGTACGGGTGGTGACGTGTTATCATGAGTACCACGCTGATTAGGCACTTAGGCTTTATTTCTGCACATTTTTTAGAGACATGTTGTCTCACGATGTAATTGAAACAAACATATATTATTTTTGTGGGTTTTATGATGCATGCATTGCAAACAAACGATATATATATATACATCTATTTTCTACATGGGTCTATTTACATATGATAATGTTTTTATAAATTGCCAAAATGGCTATCTATCACAATGTTAGCTATTGCATATGTTAATGTATTCATTCATCTTGGTATATGTTGATATTTAATGAAATCAAAATGTCTTTCAAGTAAACGAATACGCAAATACAATCTAAAAATGCATGGGTTTCGAATCGAATAATGACCGTTCAATTGAAAAACAAGAAGTTGTGAATCCAACTTCACAAGAAATGCATGTATGCCGAGGTTGACTTCCTTGGTTAATAGTTCCAAAACTGCACTATATTTAGTGACATTTTTTGTAGCTGGCCTCAGACAAATGCCTTGTAAGTTAATCAATTCACCAATAGGATCATAAATTACCCAGGCTGCCGAAGACAAGTTCCTAGTACTGCGAGAAGCACAATCCGCGAAACCGACGTAAGGGGAAATAGACATCTGCATAGAAAACAAGACCCAATAAGTAGAAAAAATCTCACAAAGCACATCAGACCAAATCACACACACAAAATGAAAACAATCACCTATGTACACATATCACGCATGAATGACTGAAGCATAATATTTTTTTAGGTACAGCCCATTTTTGGGCTGCGATAAAGGACAATATTCATAGTCAATAAGCTCATAAGCCCCATTATGTAACACACGTTTGATGACGTAGGGCCCATGCCACATGGGTTGGAATTTGCCTTCCCCCAGCTTGTCATGAGCTTGGTCATATAGGAGAACGAGATCGCCTTCGATAAAAGAATGAGGAGAAACTTTTTGGTCAAAATGGGCTTTGACTCACTTCTTTTGTGCTTCGATGACCAAGGAAGCTAAGCGACAAGTTTCATCCAATCTCTCTAAGTAGAGGAGAGGTTCTTCTTCAGGCGAAGTATCAGGAAATAATTCCACAGCTAATTTAAGTGAAGGGATTTCACATTCAATCGTAAGTGTGGCTTCCAAACCATATACCAACTGAAATGGGGTAAATCCATTCTTGATCGACGTTTGGTAAGCCCATAGAGACAAAAACAACATGAGATGCTAGTTTGATTTATGGATCCCGATTTTTCATTGATGCATTGTAACAAGGACATTGTTTAGAGCTTCAACTTGGCCATTAGCTTTAGGATAGTAAGGCATTGAGTTGTTGTGATGCAGATCCAACTTAGATGTCAGCTCTGCCATCATATAATCCCAAAAATGAGAACCATGGTCGGTGACGATGGCTTGAGGGACACCAAACCGAGCAATAACGTGATTGAATATGAACTAGGCCGTTGTCTTACTGTCCGTAGCCAGTGTAGGAATTGCTTTGGCCCATTTCGTAAAATAATCGACGACAATGATAATATAGGCATGCCCCCCGGCCGAACGAGGGTTACACATCATAAAATATATGCCCCATTTGGCAAAAGGGCCAACGGAAATGACAGGGTGTAAAGGAACATGCGGCGCACACATCTTTCGTTGATAAATCTGGCATGCATGGCATTTGCGTACTGCAACAATGCAATCTTTAAAAATGGAGGCCTAGAAATATCCAACACGAAGAATCTTCTGTGCAATGGCATAACCAAACATGTGACCACCACGGGCGCCACTGTGGCAGTCATTTAAAACTTTGTCTGCTTCCTCGAGGGTTAGACATAGGCGGAGTAAAGAATAGACTCCAAAATGATAAAGGGTATCTCCAACAATACGATAAGGTTGCGATTGATGTCGAATGCGGCGTTGGGCATCTTTTGTTAAGTCATACCTGAAAGTAGAAGTTTGAAGGTACACGATGATATCACCGTACCATGAATTGAGGGTCCTGATCAGGAAGAGAGTTTCATCTGGAATGTGATCCTCGGAAGAACAAGGAGAAGAGTCAGCGAGGAGAGAACAAATCAAATTAGCGAACACAAGTGATTTCTTTGATTTGTAGGTAGTGAACTCCAAATCAAACTCTTGGAGGATAACGATCCACTTTGAGTATTTTCCCCCCAACAAATGCCAAGACAGAATATAAGTCATGGGGTTACAATCAGAAATCACGGTCATCGTGCGTAAAATAATGTAATGAAAAAAACGTTGGATGGCCTGAAACGCAGCCAACGCTAACTTCTTGACATGTGCGTAGCATGTTTCAGGGTCAAGAAGGTTCTGAGACAAGTATTAAATGACATTCTCGTTACCGTCATCATCATCTTGGACCAAGACCATGGCAATTGTGCTGAAGGCAGCAGCTAGGTAGAGGGTGAAATCACAATGGTAACTCGGAGGACGTAATAGAGGAGCATTGACAAGCAACATCTTAAGTGTATCAAAAGACTGTTGAGCAATCTCATCCCAATAGAAAGGGACGTCTTGCTTTAAAAGTCGTGTAAATATTTTGGCTACTTCGGCGTAGTTCGGGATGAAATGATGAAGGAAATTGGCTTTCCCTTGGTGTTGTGTAACCAGCTCCAAAAATAGAAGAAAAGAGATATCAACGTCTTAGAAATAAGCCACTTTGAGGGGGCAACCTCCAACACATTACATAAATGAACAATTCTTGGATGATACAATTTACAAAACCTCCTTTCTATATATAGGAGTCCATGTGGCCATAATGTAATCCTAGTGGGCCACAATGTAATCCTAGCCGACCTAACAATAATAATTTAAGGGCACAATAATAAGAAAATGGGGGTTACAAGGGTACAATAATAACAATAAGGGGGTTACACTAATAACAATAAGGGACTATACTAGTAATATAGGGACCTAACATGCGCCTCTCCTTCAAAAAAGTGTTGTCCTCAACGCTTGAGTAGCTCTTGGTGCTTCTGTATAAACTTCTCATCCTCCCATGTAGAATCTTCAATGGGTAAGTTCTTCCACTTGATAAGATACTCTGAAATTGATCAATTCCGTAGCTGTCGAGCTTTTTTTCCGTGACCGCTTCAGGTTCCAATATGATTTTTCCTTCCTCATCAAGTTTTGTTTGAACTGGAAGATTTTCACCTATAACCTTCTTTAAGCATGAAACATGGAAAACTGGATGCACTCGCAAAGAAGCAGGAAGCTCCAATTTGTATGCCATAGTACCAATCTTTTGCAACACCTTGTAAGGACCATAGTACTTTGGCGATAATTTATTATCCTTCTTAGCTTGCTTGAGGGACATTTGTTTTTATGGTTGTAGACATAAAAATACACAATCTCCTACATCAAAACTTCTCTCGCTGCGATCTTGATCTGCTGATGCTCGATGTGATCTTCCACTGTTTTAACCTTAGAATTTTCCCTTAAAGATGATGTGATGGATGGTGGAGGATATCCATAAAGTGTCATAAATGGGGTCATTTTTTCTGCAGTATGGAAGGAAGTGTTATATCACCACACAGCGAGAGGTAACCACTTGACCCATTGTGTTTGTTTATCAGATACAAAACAACGAAGATATCCTTCCAAAAATTTATTTACTATCTCAGTTTGACCATCAGATTGAGGATGATAAGATGAGCTATGAGCTAATTGAGTACCCAAACAAGAAAATAACTCCGTCCAAAAATATCCAGTAAAAATGGGATCTCTGTCGCTCACAATAACCCTTGGGCTTCCATGTAGCTTTTGAATTCTGTCCATAAATGTAGTAGCAACCGTACTTGCTTTAAATGGATGAGATAATGCACAAAAGTGTGCATACTTGGTAAGTCTATCAACTACCACCATGATGACACTCTTTCCTTCGGACTTAGGTAAACCTGTGATAAAATCCATTGAAATCTCCTCCCAACGTTTACTTGGAATGGATAAAGGTTGTAGAAGTCCTGGGGTCTTAATTGTTTCCACTTTATTCTGCTGGCAAACCAAACATTCCGCCACAAACTTTCGAATATCAGATTTAAGGCCATCCCAAAAAAATTCTTTCTTCACCCTGTGGTAAGTTTTTAAAAATCCTGAGTGTCCTCCCAAAGGAGAAGTGTGCAATTCCAGAAGAATATTTTGTTTTAGTTGGGAATTCTTACAAAGATATAAGCGATCTTTGTACCATAAGGAATCATTTTTCCAACTAAATGTATCAGATGTACTAGGATCTTGCTGCAAATTTTGAATGAGTGTCCATACATCTTTGTCCTTCTTCCATTCATCTCTTGCTTCAGTTATCCAATCTGGCTGGATAATAGAAATGGCACAAAGAAATGCTTCCACCTCTTCATTCTTTCTTGAGAGTGCATCTGCAACAACATTAAGCTTTCCTTTTTTGTAGATTATTTCAAAGTCATAACCCAACATCTTTGTGACCCATTTTTGCTGCTCTTCTAAAGATAGTCTTTGTTCCAAAAAGTGTTTAAGATTATCATGATCATTTTTTACCTTGAAGTGTCTTCCCATTAGGTAAATTCTCCATTTATTTAGTGCATGCAGTATTGCTAACATTTCCTTCTCATAAATAGGTTTTTGCAAATACTTTCCTTTGATTGGACGACTTTCAAAAGCAATGGGTCTTCCTTCCTGCATTAAAACAACACCAATTCCATTTCCTGAGGCATCACATTCCACAATAAAGGTTTTTGTGAAGTCTGGCATAGCTAAAACCGGTGCTAGGTACATTGCCTCTTTAAGATGTTCCAAGGCCTTAGTTGCTTCAGGAGTCCATGAAAATGAATCTTTCTTCAATAATGTTGTTAGAGGTGCTTCTATTCTCCCATAATTCTTAACAAACTTGCGATAATACCCTATTAACCCGAGAAATCCTCGCAACTGCTTTATGGTTGTGGGGACTTTCCATTCCTTAATGGCTTTAATTTTGTTAGGGTATACTTTAACACCCTCGTGAGATAAAATATGACCCAGATAATCCACCTCTTGTACTCCAAAGAAACATTTGGATGTTTTTGCATATAATTGTTTCTCCTGCAATAGTTTGAGCACCCTGTCAACATGTTCAACATGATCCTTCCAAGACCTGCTATAGATTAGTATATCATTAAAAAATACTAGCACAAATTTTCTAAGGAAGGGTTTGAAAATGGAATTCATCAACCCTTGAAATGTAGAAGGTGCATTGGTAAGGCCAAAAGGCATCACCAAAAATTCATAATGACCCTCATGAGTTCGAAATGTTGTTTTTGGAATATCTTCAGTCTTCATTCTAATTTGATGATATCCTGAACGAAGATCCAACTTGGTAAATAAATTGCTCCATGTAATTCATCCAATAATTCATCAATCACAGGAATGGGAAATTTATCTTTAATGGTGAGCTTATTGAGCTCCCTATAATCCGGACACATTCGCCATGATCCATCCTTCTTGTGTACCAATACTACAGGAGCAGAGAAAGAACTTTGACAAGGTTGAATTATACCCGCCTCTAACATTTCTGCAATCATACGTTCAATTTCACTCTTTTGGACGTAAGGATATCTATAAGGCCTGATGTTTGGAGGAACACTTCCGGGAATCAAATGAATAGCATGATCATGATCACGAATAGGTGGGAGTCCTTTGGGAGTTTAAAACACCTTGGAATGATTGTCCAAGACTTTTTGGAGATCTGCAGAAATAGATGATTTTGATGTTGGAACTTCTAGTGAGCATAATTGTGCAATTATGCCTCGTTGTTCTTTCTTTAGAAGCTTTGTCATGACATTAGAGCTTACTATCTTTCCTGGCTTCTCGGCAATACCCTGTAATTTGACTTCCTTTCCTTTTGAAAAAAATTCCAAGAAAAGTTCTTGAAAACTAAAAGCTACTGTCCCCAAAGATTGTAACCATTGTACTGCTAGTACAACATCAACACCTCCCATAGGAATGGAAATCATTGGACTAGTCAATACATATTACCCCATGGTTAGCTTGATATTATGGCATTTTCCAGAGAAATTTATAGTTCCTCCATTTGCAACCATCACTTGACATTCTGGTGCTGGGTATAGGAAACAATTTAATTCCTTGGCTACCTTACAATGAATAAAATTATGGTGCTACCTGAATCAATCAACACTATTACCTTTTTCTTCTTGATCTGTCCTGCTATCTTGAGAGTTTGAGGAGTGGTAATTCCTGCCAGTGCATTACATGATATGGTCGGATTCATTTCTTCCTCTTCTAGGACCGGTTCCTGGTGTATATCCTCTTCTTGTTCATTTTCTTCTTCTTCTTCACAATCTATGTAAAATAATTTCTTTTCAGCACACTTATGACCTTTAGTGTATTTGCTATCACAACTGTAGCAAAGCCCTTTTGCTCTTTTTCTTCCAATTGTTGTGGTGTCAACCTTGTAGGTTGTGGAAATCTAGGCGTAGCAACACTTCCTTCTTTATAGAATTGAGTGGTAGGCTTCCTTGTCACCATTATTTTACATTCAACTTTTCTTGCCAACCTGAATGCCTTCTCCAATGAATCCGGTTCGAAAACACGAACTTCATGTTGGATGTTATCCTTTAAAGTGCCTATGAAGAGATCGATCCTGTGTTCCTCTGGAATATCAGTTACCCTTATATTCAATTTTTGGAAGTCCTCAATGTGCTGCCGCACTAAACCCTTTTGTTTGAGATTTATCAATTGGCTAAAGAAGGTGTTGCTCTTTGTATCCTCATAATGTGCTATCATTTCCTCCGTAAAAATTGACCAAGTGAAATTTTTTTTATGGGAGCAAAGCCATCGATACCATACAAATGTATTTTGTTCTAAATGTAAAGTTGCAATGCGTACCTTTTGTGTGTTTTGCACGTTATGGAGATCAAAATATTGCTCCATCTGTAGTATCCATGTTACAGGATCCTTTCCATCAAACTTCCTCATATCCATTTTTGGAATATGGTGGTTCTTCCCGCCAACATTAGAGTTTATGAGATCATGATTAACATTTATTTTGTTCTCATCATGAGGTTCTTCTAGTATCTTTTCACCATTAGGAAACATTTCTTGTATCAACTTTGTCAAACCTTCAATGTCTGCTTTTAGATCATTCTTCATGTTTTCCATGTTGTCTTCAATGTCATCCATCTTAGCTTCCATGCCTGCTTCCATGCCATCCATCTTAGCTTCCACACCTTTCTTCATACCGTCCATCTTCACTTCCATGCCTTTCTTCAAAACTTCCATTTCATTTTTTGTTGCTCTTTGCGAGAGTGAAATTTGTTGCACTTGCTCTTGTAATTTTGATAGATCATGTTGCAATTCTTCATTTTCATGAGTCATAGTAGAGCCTTCTAAAGGCTTAATGGGTGTTGAATTATTTTTACGGGGCATCTTTTAGAACCCAATAGTGATATCTATTCTACAATATGCCCTTGGAATCAATTCAAATTGATTCTTCTAACAAGACTTATGCAATTCGGAAGAAAAAAATACACACCTTTTTCTTGCTTTTGAGAAGCTCAATATTGAAATTGGATTATATTTGTGATTGCAGCACTTCAATATTTGATTTTCGGTACCAACGCATCCCTCTAAATTATCTTTCGAATGCCATAGGTCTAACCTGATTTGGATTCTCCAAGACAAAGTTGTGTCCAATATCCCACAATGACCTAATTATGGACTGGTTCAGTAGAGCGAACTTGTACGACTTTCCACGTGTCACTGTTTCATCCTTCGTCTCTAAAATTGATAGCCAAGAAACTACAGTCCATGTACTTGTGACCACTTTTTACGGCACTCCAATCTGATGCTCAGAGAGAGTTATGAAGATTTTCCCATGATCACCTCTTTGAGATGAAATTTGGGAGCTTGAAAAAGCACTACCTTCCACAGATCATATCTCCGAACATGTGGCGAACCAAGCTCTGATTTTTTTTGAAAATTTTCCTTATGATTTCATCTTCGCACCCTAAAAATTTCAGCTTCTGAAACTTCGTAGAAAAAAAATTATAGAGAAAATTCCACGATGACCTATTTGGAGCAGCGAAACCCTAGAATCCAAAGCTCTGATAGCAAATGTTGTGTAACCAGCTCCAAAAATAGAAGAAAAGAGATATCAACACCTTACAAATAAGCCACTTCGAGGGGGCAACCTCCAATACATTGCATAAATGAACAATTATTGGATGATACAATTTACAAAACCTCCTTTCTATATATAGGAGTCCATTGGGCCATAACGTAATCCTAGTGGGCCACAATGTAATCCTAGCTGACCTAGCAATAATAATTTAAGGGCACAATAATAACAAAAAGGGGGTTACAAGGGTATAATAATAACGATAAGGGGATTACACTAATAACAATAAGGGACTATACTAGTAATATACGGACCTAACACTTGGAGACTCTGGAGATGGTGTAATGAGGATGGGGAGGGGAGATTGACAGTAGCCTCAAACTTAAGAGGGTGAAGGTGAATTCCATCTTTAGATATGATAAAACCTAGGAGTCTACCTAAGTCGACGCAGAATACGCATTTATGTGGGTTGAGCCTAATGTTGTAACGTCTAGAAAGAAGAAATATTTGACGGAGATGTTCCAGGTGATATTTTCGTGCAGCTGAATGAGCCGGAAGGTCATCTAGGTACGGTTGAACAATATGCTGAGTATCGTGAAAGGCATAAGACATTGGGCCCTAGAACATAGCC
The DNA here is from genome assembly GCA_034641835.2 of Pinus albicaulis. NCBI lineage: Eukaryota > Viridiplantae > Streptophyta > Pinopsida > Pinales > Pinaceae > Pinus > Pinus albicaulis. The sequence goes on along the minus strand of CM076578.1, from coordinate 582,536,316 downwards.
CCAAAATTCTTCAAGCCGAAAGGGAGTTTCTTATATGCGAACATTCCACATGGAAAGATAAAAGAGGTCTTGTGTTGATCTGACGGGAGAATGTTAATCTGGTTATAGCCAGAAAAAATGTCCATAAGGGAGAAGATTTCACTCCCCGCGCAGTCGTTAATGATTTGATCGATAAACCGGGTGGGATAGTTATCCTTAGGACAGGCTCGATTGATATCGCGATAATCAACACAAACACGAATGGCACCCTAATTCTTATCCACAGGAACTATATTAGAAACCCATTCATTCAGGGTAATTAGATAAATGAAACCCGTTTTGAGAATTTTTTCAACTTTAGCTTTGATAGCGGCAGCTTTCCGAGGATGCACGAGACGAAGACGCTTGCGAACAAGCGTTGCACCTGGGTAGGTGGGAATCTCATGCACCAGAATACCTGGGTCGATTCCAGGCATCTCTTCGTAAAACCAGGCGAAAACATAACAGAATTCACAAAAGAGACTAGTGTACACTTGGAATTCCTCGGAAGAGAAAGTGACTCCCACATTAATGTTCTTGGCAATCCCCGGTTTGATGAAAATTTCGATAGGCATCGTTTGAGTAATGTTACCCAAGTTACCTTCCGCAAAGACTTCATGAGTCAAAATAGGAGTTTGAAGTGGCAGAGAAGGAACTTGAGATGCAAAACGCTCTAGATAGGTAGACATTGCCCTGAGGCAAGGCATAAATGAGGAACGATGATGCCCATCACTCCACGGTAGATCTTCAAGAGACATGGTTTCCATGATAGCCTCCTCGGATGGAAACACTTATTTCAAAGGATCGGGTGAATCTGCATCACCGAGTCAGGGGATTGAGAATACACGTCGAGAGACATGCTCAAAGGAGCAGATTTAGGAGGGGAAGAATCAGATGCAGCTGTAAGCTCACAATAATTGATTTCGATTGGAATAGGTGGCATTGAATCCCCAAATGAATCAACCTGTTCAGGTGAAGGGATGGTCCAAGGGTCATCTGACCGAGAGATCATATTGACTTGAATGGTATTTGGTGGCAGAAGGGGAAAAATACCCATGAGAGTGGGATCTTTAAAAAGACCGGTCCCTATATTGTCAGGGGGATTTGGAATCTGATCCATGTATGGTACATTGTTCTCGAAAGACGAGGTAAATAATGACAACTAATCGACAGTAATAATTTTTTCCTCATGTGGAAACTTCAGAAGTTGAAAGAGGGTGGACGAAATGCACATGATAGCATGAGTCCAACTGCGACCGAGCAGAATATTGTAATTGAGTTTGGCATCAATGAATTCTACTTCAACATTGACCATCTTTCCTTGCAACGTGATCGGCAAGCTAGCGAGAACACCCAATGGTTTTAATTCCCTCCCATCGAATGCCTCAAGGGCATTGGGTGACGAAGCCAGGGCTGGAGAGCCAATAACCTTCCAACAAGCAGATGAAATGACATAGGTAGATGCACCTTCATCCACTATGGCCCTATGGATGTTGAGACTGTTGATACCGACTTGTATAACAAGCACAATCTGGTGTGGAAGTTAGGGGACAAAATTCTCTAAGTCAAAAGAGAGAAGGCTAGAATCAGCAGGATCAATCTTGCCGATCGCAGATAATAACTCTTTCCGTTGAGACGGACAAATCTAGAGCACTTCTAATGTGGACATCGAAGAAGGCACCTATGCTAAATCCTCAACAATACTATAGTGCTGAGTAGCACGGGCGTTAGGATTATAAGAATATTTCCGGAGAACACCTTTAGAAGGTGGCTATATAATGGGTTCAGCACTAGGCCTTTCAATTTCAAGGGGACCAGATGCAACCGGCTACGTGACGTGATCCGGCATAATACTTCAACCGAGTAGTGATGGAAATGGGTGCAGAACAGTTCTTCATGAAAAATTGAGCCAAACGACGCAGATGGCTGAGGTTGCTCGACCATCTGGGTCTGTCGAGATGGGAAAGGTTCTTTAAGGACAGCCAGAGTTCCCTTAGCACCTTTGAGTAGTTGACTAACCTCAGATCATCTAGGACAATCATAAGTGTAGTGGTCCTCATCACAAATCAGACATGGATACTTCGCCTTTCGCTGTAAACCATCATCAGCACGAGGTTTAGACGATTTCGATTTTGGGGCATCGGATTTGGCCTTCCCTTTTGCCTTCTTTTTCCCCTTGGAAGTCTTCTCCATAGGATTGGCCTGAATGGCGTTGTCCTCCAAGGTTTTACACGAATCTAGGGTAGCCTGAGGAGCAGAGTCATTGGAAGAATTTGATTTCTGCTTCCCATTGGAAGACTTGCGTGAAGTCTAAGACACGAAACCAATAATGCCATTGACTGATGGGGTATCCAGTGATTTAGAGGTCCCAAGACATGGAGCCTCAGTCAAGATGTCGTACAAAATTCCCGATTGAGAGTACACTAAATCAAGGTATTGGGCACGAGAGATGGCTTGTTCGTTGGTTACACATGCCCCCATGGCGATGTCTTTCGCAATCTGATTAAAAAAAGAGGTAGTGAACCAATGAGTAAGAAGCTGATCAGGAATTTTGAACTTGATCAGATGACGACACCGTCTCCATTCATGAATGTTGTCTGAGATATGGGTAGCTTGGTCCTATTTCGAGGATGTGAGGAGATGCGTCCCAGCTTCATAACGAACTGGCAACTGGAAATGAGTAAGGAATGCCATAGAAAGAGTATTGAAATCTTGAAAGATGCATGATGCAGTTCGATATACCACTTAGCAGCAGCTCTGGTAAGAGTGCGCTGGAAGAGATGGAGACGAACAGAGTCATCCACCCAAGAATTGGAAGAACACCATAAATGGTATGTCATGACATGAGCTTGGGGGTCTTCTCTAGACTTGCCCTCAAACTTGGGACAATCACCAGGAACCTTCGTTGGAATCGAAGGCCAAAAGGGATTATGAAGAATGGAATCATTTGTCAATTTGGACACATCCGATAGCTCTAATGTAGCAAGAAAAGGTAATTGAGGGTTAAAGGCATGGCAGGTCCTCAATAAGGACCCATACCCATACTAAATCCTAGTTGAGTATAACTCTACCCCCATTGGTTCTGTCTCAGAGGATTCAGACCATAAGGGGTATAAGCCAGATAATTCAGTTGATATGGCGGCTGAGGATCGGGATATGGGGGTTGAAAACTGGGATATTGATTTTGAGTATACGAAGGTCCCGATTGAGCAGCATAAGGATTATGCTGCGGAGTATAAGTATAGCCTGGCAGTTGAGGGTGATAAGCAGAACCTTGAGGCGAGTTGTAAACCGATCAATATTGACCTTGAGGAAAATAACCGCCTTGGGGTCGAACAGGCTGCCGATAGGTGGGGCCCTGTTGAGCTGGAAACGTTGGGCGTAGCGGTTAATTTGGCTGTGGCATAGAGTAGAGTGGTGGATGAGTAGGGTAAATAGGTTAGGCAGGTTGGCCCGGAGGAGCAGGTTGACCTGACTGATGAGGGCCACTAGGTTTCCCCAGCAGAGTGGATTGGCTTGATGGCTGCGGGCCACTAGGTTGCCCCGGCGGAGTGGGTTGGCCTGATGGCGGTGGGCCAGGTTGTGCCTGATAAACAGGTTGACCTAGAGCAGGATCATAAGATGGTCGTGTTTGTGCAACATTCGGACCAATTGGAAGATACGGTTGTTAAGGTTGCACCATAGGTTGAGATGGATGACTCTTCCCCCCAGGACTGTATGAAGGTCCGGGTTGATATACCGGCTACCTAGCTGGTACTTGAGGTGGCCCTGGTTGGATAATAGGTTGAGCTTGTAAAGGTTGACCTTGAGGATTGTAAGGCTACCCTTGCAGGCCATAAAACAATCCTTGCTGGACTGAGGGTTATCCTTGTAAGGGTTTCCCTTGTGGGTCGTACTCATACCATTGCTGCACCGAAGGTATTCCCTGAAAGGGTTGTCCTTGCGGGTCATAAGCATATCCCTATTGAACTGAAGGTTATCCCTGAAAGGGTTGTCCTTGTTGGTTAGAGGGTTACATAGGCAAGGTAGGTATAAAACTGGAAAGGAAATGATAGGCCTCTGGAGCAGGCAAGTAGATAGGGTTTCCTTGCTCGTCATGTTGAAACCGAAGTGAATAAATTAGAGTACCATCCGCTCCATAATGAGAAAAATAAGACCGATAAGAATCTTGAGGGGACTGATAAGACTGCGAGTTCTGCTACTAAACAATCAACCGATACTCCTCAAAAGAAAGGCCGTCAGGGACTGCCATGGCAATCGAGGTCTCTACCAAAGTTGAAACTCCTGACGACTGAACAGTGACAACCGGTGCCGAAGAATCCACACAGACAGTACGCCGAGTGGGAACAGACGTAAAAAAATGCGTCGATGATGAAATAGGTGTCATTGGAAACATAAATAATGATGGGAGAACCAGACCCCTTGACAGAGTTGATGTTTCCATGGAGCCAATACCGGCTATAATCTGACCCAATGGCCTATATCCGGCTAGAAGCGACACCAATGGTGAAGATTGAGCAGCCTCTTGTTGGATGTCTTCCGCGAAAAGTTGGTATTATTCATCAGAAACTGGAATACCCTCACTACCATTAGGACCAGATGAATCCATCTCTGAATCCACCGTAAGATCTTGCAAAAGAGTATGGGGGCTAGGAGGTATGATAGCAACCAAAAATGGTGATCCCGATGTAAGAGGGGGAAAATGTTCCCCAACCCCAAATATAAACCAAGCATTTGAAAGAGGCCAATGGAACTCAACCGGTTCTCCAAAGGGGTACTCTGATGGGATAACAGGTTGTTGAAGCTCGGCAGAGCCAGAGATCTGAGAAGTTTCACATGAATCGTTCGAAAAAGGACTGCCAGTAGACGAAACTGATTATTCCACCACTGTGACTGTAGCACACCAGAAAAGGGAAAAAGATCGAAAATGAAGACTCTTGGATCAAAACCAAGGCAAACAAAGACAGGCCAAGTAATCAATTTTTAATGGGCGTGTAATCGTAGGTAGTTTATTTTAGCACATTGAAACTAAAAGTTTATTTTTTCATGTTTAAGAGTCAAGAAACAGTCAAATATGACTCTAGTCTCTTTCATTTTTAAGCGTTCGCGAAAGGACAAGTGCTCGACGATCTTTTCAAATTTATGGAGTTTGTAAAGATCAAAAATGATTGCTTAGGTAGTCTAGGTAAAAGGGTGTACCAGGTTCCTGTGAACTGCCATATACACCTTGGTTATAAAATGAAAGAAGTATTAACAAAGTACTTGACATACGTGCAGGTAGTCTCCACGAATGCTATGTTCGGTGTATCACGATTACAAGGTGACAAACTCAGCTTCCTACGGATAAAAGGATTACAACCTATAGGGGTCTTCATTTATATACTCGATGGTACAGGGAGCAGAATTCCATACTAGAGTTGTCTGAAGCCAGATGGCGAGCAATAGCTGCTAGGTTTTAAGACGCTGGAACACGTCTCTAACTTGGACCACTAAATTTTTCGTTAAGTTTCAATGTTGCCTTAGTTTAATTGAATAAATTTTAAGTTGATCTTGTTTTTATGTTTCAATTCCAAGGTCCTCCTGAATGTTGGATCTCACAAATCCCTGAATGCAAGCTACATGCCATAAAATAACATTTTTTTCAATGAAGACATATCTATGAGAAAGTTAAGAGTTTTCAAGCGATAGAAAATAATGAGAACACATAGAAGCTTCCACTACAGAACCAAATGAAAAACTAATGAAAATGAGAAACCTCTCCTAGAATTCCCAATGCTAGTTATGCGAAAGATTTTCCAATTCTACAATGCAAACAAGAATGCAAGAACAAAATATATTTTTGATTTTTCTAATGTAATAGAGCAAACAGTGCAGTAAATAACATGAAAAACAAATCTTCGCACTAGTTCGACAATTCTAATGCAATATTTGAGGCAAAACAATTCAACCAACTCACAAGAAAACAAAAGAAAGACTCAAACTAATGTCACAATCCTCCAAATCGAAGAAAGATGTCAAAACAGACCCATACAATCAATGTGAGCTCTGCCTGGAGTGAAAAGAAGCAAAACTGAATGAAAGAGACAAGACTCACTTAAGACTCATTTCATCAAATGCAATCACTCAAAACTTATCTAGGGAGCTCAATGCAATCAAGCAAATAATGAAGGTGACCACGAAATAAAAAGACCCAAAATCCTACAAGAGGCTCAGCATACTAAAGCACTAGAAAGCCCTAAAGCCATGATGTTGAAAGAAATGTACAAATAACCAAAGGAAGAAGGCTGATCACAATCACAAACAAACCCAAAGCAGTCAAATCAAGCCAAGAAAACACCCAGAGACACTAGGATGGACCAAAAAACTCCAAAACAGGGAAAACCCTAGCACCTATAGGAATTGCTGCGACTATCTGGTTGTAATCCGTGTCTGATAGGGGTTGGCATAAGTGATGAACTGGAAACAAGCACCAGTGGGCGCGACTGTCAGGCTGGAAACCGTACCAATCAAGCGAACCTTGGAAAGATGAAAATTTTCGAAAAACAGAGTTCAGATCTGATCCTCTAGGGCTAAACAAAGGTCTAAGACTCAGCAAAACAACTCGAAAATGCAATCTAAGCAAGAAAATACCAAGAAGAAGATCTAATAGTTGAAAGAAAAACTCACACTGATCCCCAGTGGAGTCACCAATTTGTTGGTGAGGTAAATCCCCTCTGGAGACATAGGCGATCCCACTAGCCCTAGAGTGGGTCTAGCCACAAATGAGACATGCTATGACATCAATTCCTGGTTAAGAATGGACAAAGAACTGGTAGATCACTTACCGTAGGTCCTGCACTGTTGTATTGTCCAGGAGAATGGTTGTCTCTCACTCCTGATTCGACAGATCAAGATCCGCTTGTTCTCACACCCGGATACCTGCACATACACAAGAAATGTAGACAATACACAACGTACTATTTCACATTCCTAACTATCAATCAGTCAAAGAAGACTAAATCAAATGTGTTAAATAAACATAACACAGAGATGGAATCAACATCATAGTCGAGTATATTAATTTAAAGAAGGAAGAGTACAACCAACAGGGTTCCAGCGGAGCACGTCTCACAAAGCTCGTCGGGAATTCAAACGAGACTCTCTCTACAGGATCCTCCTTGGTTCGACCTTCTCTATAGCGATTACTTAACTATAATATCTCTTCTCCAAGTTCAGCTTCTTGGCTATATGTTCATCTAGATTTTGTAAAAGGAGAAGGCTTGTTTATATAGAGGGAGAAGGAGAGGTTAGGATTCCTATAATCATGGGGGGAGTCTTATCCTCCAAGAATGTTCCATCAACCATTTCCTAAAGGAAGAGATCCGTGGCTTATCAAGTTTAACCACCTGCAATGAGTCATTCCTGACGTGGTTAAAGGAAACTTATGCCTCCAATTTGTTAAAAAACATTCCAAAAAAGGCTAGCGCGGGCACAAAAAAGAGACAGAGCACCAGCTGGCATGGGCTCTAGTGTAAATCTTACCCATTGGCATGATGGGTGAACTGGCTACCCTTGCCAATGCCAAAACATAGGTTTTTGAGTGCTTTATGAGGAAATTTTCAACAGGAAAAATCATGTCCTTATGCAAAAGGATGCAAAGAAGGTATTTGCATAGTATGACACTACTCACAGGTCACGAGAAAGACCCTCCAATATGCGGGGCGAGGGATTTCATGGACGGTGACAAAATTCTATGTAACACCTTCCCCCTGGTATCTCCCTCTATGTCCCCCATTTTCCCTCTCTCACTCCCTCTCTCTCCCTACCCTGCTCTCTCTCTCGATCTCTCTCTCTCTCCCCCCCTTTCTCACACTCTCGCACTCTCTCTCCATCACCCCCTCTCTCCCTATAACACTCTCTCCCTATCACACTCTCTCCCACTATCTCTCCCTCTCCCTTTCTCACCCCTCTCTCTTCATCTCCTTTTCTCTCTGACACAATCTAGCCTAGTCTCTCCCTATCCCTCTCCATTATCTCTCTCCCTCTTACAAACTGTCTCCTCCCTTTCCCTCCCTCTATCTCTCCCCACCTTGCAATCACTCAATATCTCTTTTCATCTCTCTCTCTCCCACCCACCTTGCACTCAGTCTCTCTCACCTCTCCCTCACTCTCTCCCCCCTCATGTTGCTTTGTATCTCTCCCTCCCCTAGTCTCACTCTCTCCATGTCTCCCTATATCCCCCTCCCTCTCTATCTCTCTCCCCCCACCTTGCAGTCCCTCTCTCTCCCCCTTCTTCTCCTCTCTCTCTCCCCCTCCTTCTCCTCTCCCTCTCCCCCTCATTCTCTCTCTCTCCCCCCTCACCCTCCTCTTTCCCTCTCCCCCCTCTCTCTCTTCCCTTTTTGCACTCTCTCCCTGTCTCTCCTCCCACCCTTGTGTCTCTATCTCTCCCACCCACCTTGCACTCACACTCTCTCACCTCGCCCTCACTCTCTCCCACCCTCATGTCACATTGTCTCTCTGCCTCCCTTACTCTCACTCTCTTCATGTCTCCCCATGTCCCTCACCCTCTGTCTCTATCTCTCGCCACATTGCACTCACTCTCTCTCCCCCTCCTTATCCTCTCTCTCCCCCCTCCTCTCTCTCTCCCCCCTAAGATTGCTCTTTCCCTGCCCCCTGTTTCTCTCTCCCCTTGTTGCACTCTCTCCCACTCTCTCTCCCTATCCCTCCCCCTCTCTCTCCCTCTCTCCCTATTCCACTCTCTCCCACTCCCACTCCTTTTCCCTCTCTATCCTTATCTCCATTCCACAGTTTTTTACTCTCTCCTACTCCCTCTCCACTATCTCTCTCCCTCTTATATTTTTCCCATCCTTCCCTCACTTTCTCTCTCTTCCTCCCTCTCTTTTCGGCCCTCCAACCAACTTGAACTCACTCTCTCTCGCTCTCTCTCCCCCCCCACCTAGCACTCTCTCTCTCTCTCCCTTCCTCCCTCCCTCTCCCTCACTCCCCACGTACCATGCACTCTCTCCCCTACTCTCACTCCATGTCTCCCCATCTCCCTCACCCTCTCTCTCTCTCTCTCTCTCTCTCTCTCTCTCTCTCTCGCCACATTGCACTCACTCTCTCTCCCCCTCCTTATCCTCTCTCTCCCCCCTCCTTTCTCTCTCCCCCAAGATTTCTCTTTCCCTGCCCCCCTTTTCTCTTTCCCACACTCTCTCCCTATCCCTCCCCCCTCTCTCTCCCTCTCTTCCTATTGCACTCTCTCCCACTCCCACTCCCTTTCCCTCTCTATCCTTCTCTTTATTCCACAGTTTTTTACTCTATCCTTCTCCCTCTCCACTATCTCTCTCCCTCTTATAGTTTTCCCAACCTTCCCTCGCTCTCTCTCTCTCTTCCTCCCTCTCTTTTTGCCCCTCCAACCAACTTGCACTCACTCTCTCTCGCTCTCTCTTTCCCCCCACCTTGCACTCTCTCTCTCTCTCCCTTCCTCCCTCCCTCTCCCTCACTCCCCACACACCATGCACTCTCTCCCCTACTCTCACTCTCTCCATGTCTCCCCATCTCCATCACCCTCTCTCTCTCTCTCTCTGGCGACATTGCACTCACTCTCTCTCCCCCTCCTCTCTCTCTCCCCTAAGCTTTCTCTTTCCCTGCCCCCCCTTTCTCTCTCCCACTCTCTCTTCGTATCCCTCCCCCCTCTCTCTCCCTCTCTCCCTATTTCACTCTTTCCCACTCCCACTCCCTTTCCCTCTCTATCCTTCTCTCCATTCCACATTTTTTTACTCTATCCTTCTCCCTGTCCACTATCTCTCTCCCTCTTACATTTTTCCCAACCTTCCCTCACTCTCTCTTTTCCTCCCTCTCTTTTAGCCCCTCCAACCAACTTGCACTCACTCTCTCTCGCTCTCTCTTTCCCCCCACCTTGCGCTCTGTCTCTCTCTCTCTCCCTCTCCCTCACTCCCCACTCATCGTGCTCTCGCCCCCCTTCCCCCCTTCCCCCCTTTTTCTAGCACTATGTGTCTCTCCCTCTCTCCGTGCCTCCTCTCTTCCCCTTCCCCCTCTCTCTCCACCTTACCCTTTGTCTCTTCATCCTCCCCTCATCTAACTCTCTCTTCCTCTTACTCCCTAAAAAAAAAATACAACTAATCTTCTTTAAAAAAAAATTAGGAAACAAATTACCTCATATAAAAATCTATTTTATTTTATTATAATTTTTAATGGTAAGAAAAATAAAAATTTAAATCTGTTATACAATATAATTAAAAATTAAAATATAAATCAGAGCAATAAAAAAAATATTAACATGAGCTAAATGAGATAGTGACTATGATAAAATTAGTATATATTATGATACTAGTTTCCTTCTTCCTTTTAAACAAGTATTTAATCTTCAAATATACATGTATGGAAATCATCAAAAATATTAAAAAAAAATTACATAAACTTAATATAATATATTGAAATTTTATATAATTTTAAAAATAAATAAAATTAAATATAAAAAAATTATGATAAAATTTATTAAAAATTCAATTCCTCCATAGTAATGAAAATTTATCCTTGTTACATTTCAAAATTTCATCAACCTCGTCTTAAATTCATATAAACCAGTTTCATTTCAAAAACAAGCATTCAAACTTTTTTCATAATTCATAAAACTAATCGAGTAGTCTTTAGTGCGACTTTTTGAAGGCTTTTAGGGTGACTTTTTACGGTGTAATTTCTCTAAATTCCGGCAGGAATTTATTGAAAAGAGAAGTTTGATTGCTAACTTTGCACAATCCAAGTGCCCTGGAGGTTTTTGAGGGTGCCAAATCCATATATATAGTCAAAAAACCAGTTTGAATAACAAAAACCAAGATTTTACCTCAAAAATTTTCACCGAATTCTGGCACGTGAAACTTCAAAAAGTCGCACTAAAAACAACTCCTAAAACTAATAAAACTAATCAACAAACTTCTAACAATCTCTTGAAAACATATTCGCTGATAACTAACATCTCAAACGTGTGAAATTAGAGTAAGAATTAAAACCAATGAACGAATTCCTTAACACTAAAAGAAACACATTAATTGACCATTATAATGTAAAATATAAAGTTCTGATTTTGAGAATATATATATATATATATAACAGCATTCTTCAGTACAGGACGTAATCCCGTTGACATATTTTCACGGAATGTAATCAGCTCCATTTGAAAAAACTCGATTTAGAGTAGTCAGTGCAACCGTTTCAACTAAAACTATGGAGGAACTTAAACTAAAATGAAGGAAAACCAAGACGCCTTAACTTTTCTATCATAGACATGGGCTTTAAAACACAAACGTGCCATAATTTATTTAGAATTTAACTAAAAGAAACCAAAATCTGAACTATTTCACATCTCACCATAAACATAGTTTTAAATCGCAAGTCTTAAAAGAGAAAAAATTCATCACTTAAAGCACATAACCTAAAACTTACCTGGTTTTTCAGGAATATGGCCAACTGCAGAAACAAATAAATATTAAGAGAAAATCATGTGCAGCTGAGTATGTAAAAGAATCATTGACAAAAGAGCATCGAAAGAACACGGTTTCCCTGTACCTGTGCAAGTCGAACGGGAGTGACGCCCAGTGTTCGATTTATGGGAAAACCAAAGAAATCGTTGGTGGTGGATACAGTCCTCCTTGTAGTCTTTAGCTGCCTGTTTTCAACAACAGCATTTAGCTGGACCAATTTGAGGACTCAAGAGTAGAAGCAAATGGCCAAGAAGCTGCCAATAGTATGCCATATCTGCCTCTGCAACACAAGTGGGTAAGTCTGCCCAATCTCCTCTCCCCTCTTTCATAGTCTGTAATACTCAAGCATAGAATACAGAACATGAACACTGACCAACACACAACCACATGAACACAGACAACACAAGGGAACAACAGAACAAGTGAAAGAAAGAACGAACCAGAAAAATCAACAGCGCATGAAAACAACACAACATGTGAAAGAAAGAACGAACCAGTTTTCCCTCTAATTGAATAGATGTTGCAATTTTTCATATAGAAGCCTAGACAAGCCAATTTTCCTGTAAACCATTTTGAAAAATAAAGGGAAAAGGAAGCAGAAAAATAGACCACCAGAGACGCTCTAGAGGCAGATGTAGTCCATCACCACATAGAACTTGCTGTAAGGAAGATCAAATTCGTGATTCATGATCTTTGCATCCAGGTATATGATAACATTAACTAGTCATTTCCCTCATAACACCATGGCAATAGAAACAATACTGTAACATCAAAAACCCAATGGAAATGAATGTTAATTATACCTCACAGAGCTATAAATTATTGAGAACAGAAGAAGACACGGTGAACTGGACTTACAGTGCAGTGCTCTTATTATTGAACCTTGAAGCCATGGCGATGGTCGGGAACGCCATGAGAATGCTAAAAAATACCAATCTCACTCGTTTTGTGCCCTGCACTTCTCATCGTTCGAAACGCTCTAGAAGGGATGGAGCTAAATCGATAAAGAGGGTCCATTCAATAGGTGGTAAATGAGGGGTAAGAGTCCCGTTATGATTTCAAATTCCACCTATATGTATTTGACATCTGTCCCATACCTACCTCACTTCCGCTGGGGCGCCCTCCTATTGGTGACAGTTATAATCAATTCGGAAAAAAATTCTTTGCCCTCCAAGCCTTTGTGCCGTTGTCCTAATCAACGGCAATATCCTTAAAATCACCCTCCATAATCAGTTTAATTATAATTTAATTACGATTTAGAATTGATAAATGATGCTCCCATTTAAATTTAAACTTATTACATGTTTTTTTTTTAATAAAAAAAATATTGATTTTTAGGTCCCACTTAACGGCAATATCCTTAAAATCACCCTCCATAATCAGTTTAATTATAATTAATTATGATTTAGAATTGATAACTAATGCTCCCATTTAAATTAAAACTTATTACAATTTTTTTTTTAATAAAAAAAAAAAATTTGAAATTATATAATATGATGATTTTTATGTCCCACTTAGGCCATATTATAATTGGTATCTAAGTTAACCTGTTTAATTTAGATGGAATAATATTTATAGTTAATTATGTTTATATAATTTCATATTTTATTTTAATATATTTTTAATTTCATACATTAATTAATAAATTTTATGTATGAGAAATGTTATTACTAGCAATTGCACCATCACCAAATGTTGCAAAGGAAACGCTGTAAGATTCTTAAATAAATCTAATAATTGCTAAACAAGATATCTGTTGTGATTTCTTAAAGTCAGCAGGAGGAAGCTTCTTATCAGCAAGAGGGGATTTCTCTACCACAAGCTTCTTATCAGCAACTACAAGAGATTTCTCTACCGCAGACTCCAAATAATAGAGCAGGGCAGGTGGGGATGATGACAAATGTTATTGTTATAAGGAGCAATGCTAATATAACAAATTGAATAGAAAAATATTGCTGGAGCAGTGCTAATCTTGACAGGTGATCCGTACTTCTCAGAAGGCTTGGTGATTTTGCTAGGTGATCCATACTTTAACTCTAGGAACAAAAACACGTGCTGTCATTTATTGTTAAAAATCCGGTATCCATGTAGTAATGACCTTGCTGCTTTTGCATGAACTTAGTGGGCACCATTTCAATAGAAATCAGTGGAGTAAAAACAAAATTCATAATTTCCTACTCCTTAATATAACTGATAAATATCAGTGGAGTAAGAACAAAATTCATATTTTCCTACTCCTTAATATATCTGAGAAATAACAGTCTCGCATGTCTAGGCCTGTAGCTACTTTTATTCACTGACTGCTAAACTTGAAGGGTCTTTAAACCTTGGATGAAGCACCTCAAGTCCCACAGCAGAGTTAACTGGTTTTCTCACCAATCAGGTCTAGGCCAACCACAAGGAAGGAAATCCCTTGAAAGAGTAAAAAGTAAAAATGAATCCCTTGAGCAGACATCAAGCTCCTAGTAGAGGAAGTTAAGATAAGGAAAGAAAGAGGAAATTCCTTTTTGTAAATCAGGTTGAGTTTCTTTTCTAGAGGCTTTTGATGTTTTTGTTCATCAAGCTTGTTGAGGGCATCCAGACCTGACTCTGAAACAACACGATGATGCTTTGGGTGTTCTAACTGAACTTGTGATTCCCTTTCCACCAATGCAAGTAGATCAGTTTCGGATGTCTGACCTGATTTCTTTGTTACCACCGATTCATAAGCACTACCAAGTTGCAATAGGCCAGAGATCATGGCATTGAATGTAGTGATAGACATTGTGTTCTCAAAAAAGAGATAAGGGATGATGAATGGGAAAGATCTTGGTGCAGGTAGAATGTTCAATAATGACATAATAGCAAGCACAGAACAAACAACCCAAGCAGGCAATTTAGCTTTTGGTAGGAACATAGTCATAGGAAGGACAATGCAGAAGAGGGTAAACCGATAAAAAGGTAGGATAAGCTTTCACAGCAAAAATAAAATGAATATTAAGTTTGTTTTTTTCCAGAAAGAAATCTACACAAAAGGAAAAAATAACGACAATTTCTGAGAGACTGAGTGGCCACACTCATTGAAACCTTCATAACATTCATATGTAACAAAATAACAACACAGTTCCCAAATGGCTAATGTAGATTCTAAATGAATAAGCTCATAATGAATGGACCAACCTTGGAACAGATAATGTCGGGAAGACACAAAAGAAACAATTGCATTGGACCTGAATGCCATCGATGTTGCTACTTTCTATAAGCTTCATATGACTCTGGAAGTTCAAAAAGACACTGCACAGTGAGACCATGATTGTTCCAAAAGGTAACATCACTTACAATGGCTAGTGACAATTAAACAAGGAAGACCTGTTAAAGGGGGGGGGGAACCATACCTTAACATCATCAAGAAATATAAATTTCCATCCGCAAGCTGAATAGCCTTATCCATGGCCTCTTTTGAGGGCTTGCAAATTATAGGTGTCTTTGGGATTGTAGAGTTATCAGTGGACACATCCCCTTCATTATTTCTTTCAGTGATTTTTGTGGGAGGATTAAGTGCCTCAAAGCATATTATGCCTTCAAAGAAATCTTGCAACCCCAACCCCTCAAGGACCTTTGTTGCATGTACTTTGTCACCATTTGTAATAAATCTGATAACACCCCTCTAAATCTAGAGCACACCACATCATGATGCCCTCCATTGCTGGATGAGAAAACCCTTCTCTCAATATCTCCTCCAAATAATGAGCCTGTGTTTCTTCATCGAATTTGCTACTAACATCCACTTCCATGAGCCAAATGGGCTGTCCAAGGGTACTGAACTTGTCCATCACTGCTCTCATTAATGGAAGGTTTGGTTTGCTGAAATGGCTTGCAAGGCCAATGCCTTTGATTACTCGCCTTGATTTTCTGAGCTCCTGAAGCTTTTCAATATATGAATCCACAATAGCCTCTGAGTCATCACATGTCTCGATGATGTTATAGTCATTCATGAACATGGGCGTCCAGGGATCGATTCGTTGGGCGGCCTTGAAGAAGGAATTCGAAGCATTAGGGCCTAGTTTTTCCTTGTAAAAAGAGAAGTGCAGCAACTCATTGCTCATGTCCCAGCTGATAAAATTCCCTTCGTATTTGATCACCAGAGACTCGATTCTCTGAGAGACTGCTTTTTGGAGTTGTTCCTTGTCGAGGCTGATGACCCATGAAGGGTTGTATTTTGGGTTTTCCCAAAATATATTGTGCCCTCGAGCAGAAATACTGTTGGAATTACAGAAAGACAGCATCTCATCTGCAAGGCTATAATTGAGTTTTCCTTGTTCTGGCTCCGTCTTGTACCATTTTAACTTGTTTTCGAATAAAAATACAAATAAATAAATCAATCAATAAAAATACCCATAACCATCTGGTAGCATAAACGAATTTGTATAGAAAAATTGAAAAGGAAGTACCATCTGGATTATTTCTTCTTGCTGCAAACGGAGTTCATCATCTGTGAATGGTTGTAGGGATACACTATCGATCAGTATCTCAACATTCGTATTGTTACTCTGCAACTAACAACACAATGAGCTCGCTCGTTCTAATTTTAGGCAAAGAACTATAATCGAAATTAGGAGCATTAATTTGAGTGAGAAAAGACTTGGAAGTATAGCCGAGAGTGAGCGGGAGACCAGTCAGGAACGAATCCACCCTTGAGTAAACACCAACACCCACTTGTAGCATGAATAGTTGCAGCACATAGGAAGTTCAAATCGTCCACCGCCACAGTTGCTATAACTAAAGAAAAGTTCCTCGATCTAATCTGCACCTAAGCTATACACATCGAACCCCGCATATATCAAACTCAATAATGTAAATGCACCCTAATAATTTCATTCTGGTATAGCACTAGCACTACTCGGAAATAAATTTACTACCTTAGAGACTATACTTGACATCTTGCCTTAAATTTTCCAAAGATTGAAGAGGAAAATGAAATATCTCTTGCCGATTTGATGCCACAAAATATTTACTGCCATCATCCTGACTCTATATGTAGTGCTATTCTCAGGCCGCCAAAACCATTCCAGCCTTTGGTTCCATTATCAAAACCCAGATTTCGAAAAATCCCACCATCATAAAGAGGCGCAGTAGGATAAGGCATACACTGCAAAACAAAATAAAATTAGTGGATATGTACCCTGAAATGCAAATATTTGGCTTAAACTGTAAACCCAACAGGAAAATCAAGATGGGAGATTGAACAGAAGCATAAGAATACCTTTGTGAAGGCAAAAGCATTGTAATAGGGTGCCCCTTTCATTTCAGAAGCAATATACTCAAACGTTAGACCTACATGTTTAATATATCCCCTGAGCAGACATCAAGCTCCTAGTAGAGGAAGTTAAGAGAAGGAAAGCAAGAGCCAATTCCTTTTTGTAAATCCGATTGAGTTTCTTTTTTGGAGGTTGTTGATGTTTTAGTTCATCAAGCTTGTTGAGGGCATCCAGACCTGACTCTGAAACAACACGATGATGCTTTGGGTGTTCTAACTGAACTTGTGATTCCATTTCCACCAATGCAAGTAGATCGGTTTCGGATGCCCAGCCTGATTTCTTTGTTACCACCGATTCATAAGCACTACCAAGTTGCAACAGTCCAGAGATCATGGCATTGAATGTAGTGACAGACATTGTGTTCTCAAACAAGAGATAAGGGACGATGAATGGGAAAGATCTTGGTGCAAGTAGAATGTTCAATAATGACATAATAGCAGACACAGAACAAACAACCCAAGCAGGCAATTCAGCTTCTCGTAGGAACATAGTCATAGGAAGGACAACACAGAAGAGGGTAAATAGATAAAAAGGTAGGATAAGCTTTCACAGCAAAAAGAAAAGGAATATTAAGTCCATAATTGACATATATTAGAAATTGATGTGTATTAAATGTTAAATAAAGAAATCTAGAACGTCATCATCAGTGTGGCAAGATGAGAGATCCCTAAGGCTTAAACGCCACAGATGAGAAACAAGGTTTCAGCCTTGTAAATTTGCAAAAGTTCCCTTGGCAGAGTGGTGGCCAGTGGATCAATTTCCTTGGGTTAAATTATAGATAGCATATCAAAGATGTTGTGCAGTCACTTCAAGAAGCACGGTCTTATTGAAAGAATCTTATAACTCCACTCTTAAGCTACTTGCCAAACATATTACAGTTCACGGGGTTGCATAATTTCCCAGCAATCAGCTATAGAAGGCTCCCAGTGCCAAAAACCAGTAATTTTAACCTTAAAAGTTGAAATTAAATGCTTAATTACATGAAACAAAAGGGATTGAACGCTTACCCTGAGTCCAGCCATGCTTGTCCCACAAGTCTCAAACATCTTTTTGTTAAAGGGTTTACAGGAGGAAAAAACCCAGTCATTTCCTTAACAAATAAAATTACAGTAAAAGCTTAAACATGGAAGATCGAGCCAGAGGCAGAGCTTCCTCTCAAATGACGAGGAGATCGAAACCCTTATGTCCTAAGACCAACATAAAATAAATTCATGCCATACCCAACTTTACTGGTGGGTTCAACAAACCCTCACAG
Source organism: Pinus albicaulis (assembly GCA_034641835.2). NCBI lineage: Eukaryota > Viridiplantae > Streptophyta > Pinopsida > Pinales > Pinaceae > Pinus > Pinus albicaulis. The sequence continues at coordinate 582,518,266 of CM076578.1, read as the reverse complement.
CAAGGAAATCTTTGTAACATTGAAAAAGTTACACAGTAACTGGAAAATAGAGGGAACAAAACCATAATGAAAAAAGGTTGGATGTCGTCACCGAGAAGGCCTAGGAAGGACATAAACCTGAAATTCATTAAGGAACATCTAAACATCTATCTAGGGTTAAATAAAGAATTGTAATAATCTTTGTACCATATTTATGGGGAGGGTAGTGATACTTGTAAGTCATAAAACCCTTTCATTTCTGGATGAAAATACGACCAAGAGGAGGGCCATGTTAAATATAAACATGCGCTAGCATTAAACAAATGAGATTTAAGGTTATCAAGCATGATAATTTCCTTAACAACAAGTCCTTAAATTCTGTAGGTAACCTTAGCAGTGCTTTTTGAAGCTGGTCAAGCAACCTACAAAGAGAAGCTGAAATTTAGATTTCTAAATAAAAGAATTTCTGAGCTTAAAACAAAGAAAAAATAGGAATATAATGATTACCTTGGCTCTTGCGGAAATGAGTTATGCGCGTGGAATCAAACTTAAATATCCTTGACCAAGGAAAGAAAGGAAAACATAGTGATGAAACCCCAACATAACGTCTACGAAACACTCCCGTGACCGAAGCAAATGAGCCTTTGTCGGGGAACTCCAAGGCAATAGTTACTTGGGTTCTGGAGCGACAGTTTCCTGGAGGTTTTAGGAAGGGTTCTGGACTGAATATTGTAGGAAGCTTGCGGAAGTTGATGTCGATTGGAAATATTTGAAGATGGGGTGGCTGAGCACGATGCCGCCATTGTAACAACACTTCGAGTTGGAAAAGCTGGTACTCACAATCCTCCAAATCAAAGGCATACAAGCTCTCAAAAATGGGTTTTCCTCCTCCCAAAATGGTCACCTTTCCACCCACCCAATCCAGCACCAATGATGACCCTAGCAATCGCAGTGCTCACAAAAACCAGCCATCCCTGAGGAAACTAAAAAGATAAGGGTTTGCAGAGGAACACTCTCTGCATTTCATGACAGCAAAATCTCCGAATGGCTTTCTGGAGCGGCCACAAAATTGGGTAGTTACCCAAAACCCCTGGGTGCAATTGGAACCGTCATGTGTGAGGGCGTAAGATCAATGATCGATGTCACCTTAAAGGTCAAGAAAGAAGCCCCAGCCAGCCACTCTGTGTAAAGAAAATATAGTCGACATTTGGACAGTAACGAATGGTCGTTATAGATTATAACCACCACAATTCAAATCAACGGATTATACTAACTTAATCGTCTAATAAGAAATTAGATAGACGATATGATGACACGAAGGCAGTCAGGAAAATTGCTTTCAAATAATAACGCCTTACGGAGTTATTATTTTTTCCAATGAGATATTAAACTTATAATAAATATATATTTGGAATTCTTTTAAGTTTTATTGTGAATATAAGATATACAACATAATTATAGTTATAATTGTTTGTTAGTTATTTCATTGATATTTATTTTTCTTTTCATATTAACGAGGACTAACATACATTAATACTATTAAACTATAAAAGGATAAAATATTAATAAAAAACATTAAGAGAATTATAAAATAACTTTATGTTTACCATCTAAACTAACAAATTGTATTTTATAAAATAACAATTATATTTTCTTATTCAAGAAAATATCTTAGTATATATAAACAAATTTATTTATATTTATTCCTTATTTAAACCAAATAAATTTAAAATAAAATATTCTATGAATTTAATATATTTTAAATGTTAATGTTTATTTGAAATATATATATATATATATATATTTCTAAGTAAAAGTAGTCTATTAACAGAGGAAGTAAAGTACAGCGGGCCGAAGCCAGATCATTGCCCAGAGTTGTGGCAATTTGAACAAAAAAACCAGTGATAGAGACTGCCCATCAGGAGGCAAACCAGTCTTGAGTGATATTCTAGAAAATTCCCACGCAGGGGAGCCATAGAGTTTTATTTTTGGAAACCACAGCTAGCAAAAACTGATACATGACCTGAAACTACAGAAAACTCAAAAACAAGCCCAAGAGTAAGGGCCGAAACTGAGCATGAAAACCAAATAGAGAAGGGGATACTACTCATTAGGTGGCTCGGCTACGACTCTGCACCAGAGCTCATCCGGTTCCACTTCATCCTTGTACAGGTCCGCAATGGAAGTGACCACCCGCCTGGAGGGTGGTGGAGCCACCTGCGCCTCGCTTGCTTGCCCAGTGTCGCCTTGCACCATGTCCACATCCTGAATCCCGCTTGGATGACCCTGCAAATCCTTACTCTCTAGACCCTGAAAATCCTTGCTCACCTGACCCTGCAATTCCTTGCTCTCTGGGTGCATCAACCCAACAATTGGACCCGAGGTCTGAGCCTCCGTGTTGCACAGACCCGCCGGGCTCGAACTGGGAGCAAATGCCTGAGGCTCTTCGTGGAAGACAACAGTGATGGAGGCAGTAACCCGGGGTCGATTGAGTGAACAATTGAAGGAAAAGTGCGTGGTATGGGTCTGTGCAGGGGGAATTGGAGGATAAGGGGAGCCCAGGTGACGACCCGAATGGAGCAGGCGACCTCACTGAATTCTGGTTTCGCTATCCGAGTGAGAGGAAGATGCAAAGGAGGTGCTAGAGGTGGAGGGAGAACGCTGAAGCTGACGTCAGGTGGTGCCTCTTCGGCACCTCATCCTTTTCCGAAGGCGGGGCATATTCTCAATCATGACAGAGGGACCAAGAAGCAAAGGAAGCGCAGGACTGACAGAAGATAGAGGCGAATGAGATTGCAGGGAGACAAAAGCAAGCATACAGAATCCATCATGAGAGAAGTGGAGATTATCTCTGAAATCCAAACAGCAATTCAGCCTACTCCACTTGCCAGTAGCCATGCGCACATTAGGGAGCCCTGCATCCGGGGTGCACCATTGATTAACTCGCGAGGGAACGCTATCCGAACCAGAGCAGCGCTCCATTATATATATCCAGACGACTGTGCATCGATAGACCCTTCGAAATAAACCTCCATTAATATGAGCTAAAGGTCGAGCCATGTCACCACACGTCAGATCGTATCGAGGAGCAGAGTTGCGATTGTAACTAGCGCCAAGAGTAAATGCCATTAAACACAGAGCAGCCAACGTTAAATGTTGAGTGTCAGCCTCCTTGTGGGTGGGCAGGTGTCTCCCTGCCATGCCGCACCCCCACCCCATCACCTTATGCTCTGTCCTTTGCACCCGCATCCAGGAGTTTATTTGAAAAATATTATGACTCCTACAATTTTTACATTTGTAAACAAAAGTCAATTTCTTTTTTTCAAAAATTTCCAAGACTTAATCCACTAAGCTTTAATACACCTAATAATTTAATCAAAGTTAATGAATCTTGTTCCAACAGATATTTTAGTATATTTGATATTATTATCATATTATTACAAATATTGTTTATAGAGAATTTACTTTTCCTTCTTTTCTTATTAAATTTATTTTATTTCTAATTATATTGAATTATTCTAAAATTTTATATTGCTATCAAAATAGTATTTAATATGTATTTATCAATATTAATATTAAAATTAAAATTTTAATTATATATATAGTTTTTAATGATTTTGATCATTCAAAAATAGTAATATAATTGGTTATATCTATATTTTGTAAATTAGATATTGATATGTTACTAAAAATGTATTAACATTATCCAAAGGTTGTAGAATAGACAAGGTATTGTCTTAAGACACTCCATGGTAAAAAAATCATTGACTTGAAACTGGTGTAGCCCAAGCTAGGGAGTGCATGTCATCTCAATACTCACATTATCTAACAAAAAATAATACACAACCACTATAATATAATAATACGATATTTCATTTAAGAATGATTTTTTATAATTTAAAAAGATTTTTATATGATTTATTTAACTAATTATGATATAAGAACAATGTGACAATAGTAAAGAACATTATAGGGTAACACCAGCATAGATCCGTCTAAACCACAGATCTAACATGAGCCGAGAGGGATCAAATTTCTTTTGTTGCAAACTTATTTTAAAGTGAAAAAACCAATTTGTAATTTTTTACTCTATAAATTGCAATTTTTAATGTTATAAATATTACATAAATGTTTATTGATCCATTTTATATTAATTCATGTTGAAGTATTTTATTCATAATTCACATTGGATGTTTTCTGTTAATATAATTTTAATTGTTTATTTATATGGTTATTTAATTTTTGTTTTTTGTTTGGCTGACATGAGCTAAAATTATATTTATTAGTTTTTTGAGGACGTGACATACTTACTCATGTCCCTATACAATGAGCCTGTCCACTCAACTAAGATTCCATTTTCTTGTGATTTGACTTATTATTACGTATTCATGTAGACATACTTACACATGTCCCTATAGAATGAGCCTCTCGGCTCAATGAAGATTCCATTTTTTGTGATCTAACTTATTATTTTGTATTTATGTAGATACCAAATTAATTTTCATAATAATATTATTAAAAAAATAAATTGAATATGTAATGATCCAATAATGAATAATATGTAATAAAATAATAATTAATATTATAAAAAATAATGATAGGGAATGATACTAGTTGATTACTGAAGTAGGGGTGTTATTATACCCTATATTATTATTATAGTTTTTATTATATTGATTCTCCTGAGCAGTATGATCCTTGATATTATCACCCTTTTACGAGAATTTTGAACATAGATGTGTAATACCTAGATAGCCCTATAACCTCCTATGTAATCATCCCCAACCCACTATGAAGTTAGACACAAATTTCCCAATACACCATAACCATTAGCCACTATGTCTATGCCACACACATTATGATGAAACAATCAAATACCCATTATTAAACTTTTGTCCCTAACTACTTTGACCTAGAAAACATTACACCCCTTTACTTGACGACCCAAAATATAATCACTCCTGCACACATTATGAAACCAGATATACTAAAACCCTAGTATATCTAACACCTCCTCCACATGCACTTGAATAAACTATGATGGACCAAAAATTAATCCATTAACACGTATTTACCCCTAGCCACTATAAATCAAACCAAAATATAAATCTAATGTTTATTGCTAACCACACAATTACGTGTAACACATTAATATCATAATATATTATGATGCTTAATGTCAATAAACTTTTATGAAATATCCCCCCAAGCATACTATGATATTGAATGTGCTAATAACTTGATATATTATAAAATGTTTACCACTATGACCTAAGGTATTGATACCTTGCTTTCAGTATGACCCTTACTATGAAAAATTCAAATGCACTAATCCCTAGACATGCATTGACCATCAACCCCTATGAGTCCAAACATCTTATAACCTCTAATGGAGATGATCCATGACACATCGTCAACTCTAACACAATCACCCCCTAACAAGTTTACCTCTCAATAAAACCTTGATCTCTAACATATTATACCCACTAACCCTTCCCAACACTCCCCACAATCATTCCTTGAAACAAAAATTATCACTAGCTATTATGACCTTGGATATCATATGATCTCAAACAAACTATCACCATTTATATTCTAAAGCGTTAAAACTAATCGCCTAATATAGAATAAGCCTAAAGTATAATGTCCCTCAAGACATCATGACCATGAGCATTGTCAACCCTTATCAAAACATAACCCTTAATTATTAACCCCAATAACACTATATCCTCTTACATGTATAACCCATTATAAAGCCATACCTTAGCACATTTGGACCTCTAATATAACTAACCTTTTAGAGCCATAACCATTGTGACCATAGTTACAGCATGCATCCTAACCATTATGAGCTCTAATATAATTGCTCCTCAATCATCACGAGGTTATAGTCATTGACCCAACTCACCTACTAAAAACTAACCCCTTAATGATATTAACATAAACACACTAGTGATCAAGTATGCACTAACTCCTAACAAATATCGACCATATTTTAAAGAAGTGATAATGGCTGACTATATTGATAATTGTGGACAATGATGAACCAAATTAGTGAGATAGAGAAATTACCAGTTATTTCCCTATTATTTTGTTCCCTAAATCCCCATGAAACAACTATTTAAATTTAAGAAAAAAAAAAGTATTGAAGTGTGGATAATACTACACTAACCACTTGTAAAAAAATGGAGAAGAGAAAAATATACTATTGAGAAATGGACTAATGAACCATGGAGACAATTTAATTACTCATATATCAAACGACATGTTATTGCTAAAAAGTGAGCACAATAAATGGATTCTCTAGGAGAAAGAAATAATTCAAATTAGGTTGTGCTTCCATATGCATCTAGTAAATATAACAAAAAATAACTTTCCCTAGTTTTAAAGTAACTCAAAATTAAACCAAAATAACTCAATTATATTTATTTGGACCCAACTATAGTCCAAAATGGGACTAAAATTCAAATAAGTCAAGGAGAGAGAGAAATGGCATCTAACTCCTAAAAATTTGGGGGAAATTACACATTCACAATAAGGAGGATTACAGATAGGGAATTTACCATTAATGAGGTTGATTTTTTCATTTCATACTCCAAAAAGTGTTCATTTAATACCACATGTCATCATAGATGTCAAGCCCCTCGTGGAAATAGACCTGTTATATTAGAAAACCCTGAAAATAGAAAATTTTCCAAATTATAGGGAGTGTCTTGTAGTGAATAAGAGTTGATAATATGTTACCCTAATTGTAATATCCCCAGTTTCTCTTCTTTTATTAGACATTTGAACAATCCTAAAGGGTAAAGAGGACCCAAAGGAAAACATTTATTGTGGACATATTTTATTAGTTTAATTTAATAAAATGAAAATGGAATTAATTGTGCAAAGACTAGAGTAAAATTAGAGATCAGGAATCCACATCCATCAGGATGGATAAGCTTCCCAAGAATTTCCCACTTCTCCAAAAATCCTTGGAGAAAATGAATTAAATATTGAAAATTAGATTGGAGATAAAAATCTAAAAAGACACCCCAATAAAGAGGAAAGTTACTGGGAAGAGTTGGAATAAGACTAGAAAGAGGAAAATTCTAGTTTTAAAGTACTTTTGTGAAAAAACAAAGGAAAGCCTAGGAAAAAAGGAAAACATAATCTTGATTAACTAGATGAAGTTATGGAAACAAGATGATGGGAAAAAATTCTTAAATAAGGAAATTCTAGGTAGACAAGAGGTTTTCTATTGTTGGAAGGTTTGATCTCTGCTCAAGGGGAGCTGTGGAGAAAGACCTCATAGGTTGGGTGGAAAATAGTCTACCAAAATTGGTATGCACAATTTAATTCAATTATCTTGTATTTGTGTTTTTATATTGAAGTTGATTAGTGGTGAGTAGATTAAGTTAAATATTTCCAGGATTATATTATGTATATGAAAATAATAGGAAAAATTCTAAGTTGTTGTAAAGTGTTATATCTGTGCATTTAACAGAATTGTCTATAATAAATATAGCATAGATCTATAGTGTTGAACAAATAATTATCTGAAGAGTACCAACTCTCATAATATCTAAACCTAGATGTAGGTTTAAATCTGAGGTTAGGTGAACTATCAGAATTATTTTATGCAGAATATAAATATACTGGACTTACTTTACTACCCATCAAATTCTATTAAATAAACTAGTGCAGAATGAAAAACAATTATTTTTGATAGTTAATGTGAATTTAGAATATTCAAAACAAATATTCTACTGTGGTATAAATCGAAGATCTGGATACTATGACTAAGACATATTATTATGTCAGAATTACAATGAAGAATTCAGAAAATCATTAACAAAATTGAAACACAGATCCTAGAGAATATATCACATAAGGAATGAATACATAACTTCAATACTGAAATTAAGAGTATATTAAATTATACCGAGTCAGATTAAGCCAAAGGATTCATATCCATATACATATATTGTCCAATGAGAACTATGTCCAAATAATTATACAAAATTGGTGAAATCTGTCCCATAAACTACAAGTATGTAATCTCTCTAAAAATTATGTAGAGGTATAATAACAAAAATCCCCAAGTAGTTTACTAGACCAACTTGAAAAAGGGAAATCCAAAGTTACTATTGGATAGGTAAATTTCTAGCAGTAGTGGTCAAGCAAAATAGGTTATTAGAAGGTACCTGCACATAACATAAATCAAGAGATTAATACTGGAGCATAGATTCCAAACTATAAAAAAAAAGTGGAAGTATAGATATCCACATAGTGTAAGGGATAATTACCTTATTAACAGTAATGGAGAATTAAAGCTGCAATAAAAAGAGAAATTGAAGTCAGCAAATGGAAGAGTATGCATAATCAAAGAATAAAAAATAATTCAATTAATCTCAAGAAGATTCTTACCATAAACCCTCAATGACCTAACGAGTTAAAATGGAGATAGGTGGAATTGTAGAATTCCTGTAGAAAGTAAAGGAACCAAATTATTAGCCCTTGTCTGTCAAAATAATTGAAAGTGAACAAATAGAAATACTTTCAGAGGAGAAAGTATAAACAAGTAGAATCATTGTACAAAAAAATCGGATTTATAAAATTCATAAGATTACTAAATAAATGGCATAGTATAAATCTGAGATATTTCCAGAGGTAAATCGACATTTTGTAACTCAGAATAAGTTAAAAAAAATTCTTATCCCTAAGATTTTAAATTCGTTCTCAACAATATTCTCTAAAAGTTGAACCCAATAGATTTGATGTCTACTAATTACTTCATAGCAATGAGAGTATTGACGAAATGAACGAAGGTATTCGATCGAGTCCCATAACTAAATGAAACGTTGAAACACATGAAGAACCAGCATTATAAGGAGGAATGGAAGTAACATTATGGAGGAATCACATTTACTTGTAAATTATGGAAAATTTCGTAAGGAGAAAACCGTGAAAAATTCCACGTGTAGGAGAGGGAAGGGTTCCCATGTGGAAATTCTTTCACTTGCATTACACCAAAACACATTAGACAATCAAATAGTAAATTTAGAAATCAAATTTCAAAGAAGACAAAGTAAACCCATAAATTATATTAATTCTCGAAAGCGATGGTAGTCAAGGCAGAATCGTATTTGGAAAATACACAGAGAGCGGAGCCTTTGGCTTTGCATTGTTGGAAGAGATTTACTAGTCGCGTTTTCACCTCGACATAATAAATTGACCCAGAACCTCCCGGTGAAGAACACAAAGGGATAGGGATAAAACCATCACTTCAACCTTTGAAAACAAATCGAATGAATTATAGGAATAAAGGGTGAAAATATAATCAATTCAGACTGAAACAAAAACAAAATGGAAAATCCGAGACCTGTAAGTAATTCTATAGTATATAAACTAAAAAAAATGTAGTAATTTCGAATTACCTGAGAAAATTGATGAGTGTTACGAGCGTGACCTCGACACTGTAAACTGAGTTCTCATCTCAGGATAAAATGAAAGAGTTCCTGGAGCGGAGAGACAGATGTGTAACCGAGACAAATGGGCGGAAGAGAGAGACACAACAAAACGTAAGGGAATAAGGAAACCCTAGCCCAGATTCAATCAGACCTTGACCTTCCACATAGCACATAACCAACGAGAGAGATTAAATTCATAGATGGAGGGTTAAATTAACAAGTGAATGATCCATGTGACTGTTGTCAAGAATAAGTACTGTGGAATAAATGAAACTAGATCCCGAGACCTAAAATATGATTAATATAGTTGGTGAAAATCCATACAGAACTGGAGTTCAATTAAACCTTCATAAATATTGAAATCGTTTTAAATTTATTGACCTGTCTCATCGTTAATGACCTCAAGACTCCTGTAGAAAAGTGACGTTGTGCATATAAATATAAGAGCAGTGTATATCAATATATAATTACGTATGTTAGTAGGGACAACATGGAAGGAAAAGTCCAAATCTGATGGCTAAATATAAAGAGGCCAAATCGAAACTAAAGTTTTGTATGTAGATATAGAGTTGTATTGAGAAAGGTAGAAGTGTAACGATATATATATATATATATATATATATATATCTGTGTGTGTGTGTGTGTGTGTGTGTGTGTGTGTAACATAAAGCCTTCACAAAATAAAGGGTTATTGATCAAATAATAAAATGAATAATGTGGTAAATAAATTAGTTGTAGATAGAGCTTAGGAAAAATGAGTTAGGAAAATAATTATAGCATAAGAGTTTAGGGTGGGACCTTAAATAATAAATTAACGTTATCCATTGGAAGAGAATTGGTAAATTAATGGACATGGAAACTCATTGGAAATATGTTTATAACTATAGTCCTAAGGAGTATATGTCAATAGTAATACACACATAATAATAGTATTATGCTAGAAATTGCATCAACATCTCAATCATAGTCTAATGATACAAGTAGTACGAAATGTCACTAACATTAATTGAGAATAAAATATAAGTGATGATAATTATTGAACTAAAATGTCTAACAGAATAGTAATCTTCAAAATGTGACAGATAGTATTTTTCAGAATGTGACGGATAATATTCATCAGAATGTGACGAAACACATTAAGTCAGTTGTATGTGAATGGTATTAATTCCATAAATAGAAAAAAGAAAAATTGGAAACGGAGTTGTTACGCTAATAATATATGGAATATGGTCTAATTATGGTCAACATTTAGGTCTTAATGAACTACTCAGTGCAATGTGCCCTAACAAACCCCATGAATCCCAATTGGAGAGTGTGCTAATAAATGAGTCTCGACAATTATTAGTCAAGTTAGGTACTCATATACAATAATTATATAAGTGTAATCAACGAGACCTAGAAATTTTCACTCATGTTATGTTCTGAAGAAAATTATACAATACATAATATGAGAAACGTGAGGTAAATAGGGAAAACTGATTGGGAAGAAAACTCCCACATGAAATGCAATGCATACTATATCAACTATGTAGCTCCTATGAATATGGATGTTGTTTTTATCAATCCCATCACACATATTTCATTAGACATATACCATCATATTAGAATAAATTTTCAATTAATTTATATTTTTACTTCCTATCAATAGTAGTGAGAGCCCATGAAATAACGAGGCATTAAAAAACTAGTTTCCTATGACTTAGCAGTTTCACCCACAAGTCGACTAGCTAATTGTAGAGAATGATGTTCCCTCTATAGCATGCAATATATACCTACAATGGGATATTTATGGGCTTATAAATAAATCCTCAAATTTTATTAAAAGTTTAATCTGAAGAGTATGCAAAATCATCTTGGAGGTCTCCCTTCAAAAAAGGCATTGAAGAAGGTTTTTTAGTAGGACAAGTAGAAGGTATAAAAGAAGAATTATTTTCTATATCAATATCATTATAGGAGACTATTATGGTGAAATCACAACACCCACATTTTTAAATTATTATTTCAAAATAATAATGCGGACCCTTTTCATAATTTTTGCTTTAATCGCCTTTTAAAAATTTCTTCCAGGTAAGTGTCGAACAAATTTTCGATTTTTTTTCTTCATGTTTATTTTATAATCACTTAATTGTTTTCCATATTTCGCTACCTTCCCATGAGTTCTCATTTCATCTCATTTGGACTCACAGTTTGAAAATGGTGCTTATCCGAAGTTCGATGATTTTTACTCTCATGCTAAAAAATATCCAAAATGTATATTATATATTTTTTTTAAAGCTTGGCAGGACTACATATTCATCATGTCCAATATATCACCCTGATCGAGCCGTGGATTTTAACCACTAACTTCACATCAAGGAGTGCCTTAATAGATCACCCGATCACCATCTATCCAAGACGTCGTGGACAAAATGTATATTATTTTAACATTTATAAATAAATTGTAAATATTTATTTTGTATTTATATTTAATTAATTTTTATTTTAGTTTGTTAAGATTCCTACAAATTCATCGCAGTCAAATTGTAGAATATTTAAAATTATGTATTATCAAATTTCAGAAGCTAAATTTAATTTCAATTATTAACACTTATGAAATATTGTGGTTGTAGTTTTTATGTGATGAGGACTTTGATTATAATGTGGTTGTATTTTTAATAAGTTCAGGGCTTAATTTACCAAGTGGCTATAGTTTTGTTTTATTAGGAAGCAGGGAACCACTCTAAATGGCCCTCCTGTCCTTCGTTTCCTGACCAAACATCCTTATCTCTCCTCCCCATATCGGGATCTCATTACTTCAGAACTTAATTTGAAGTCTCCTTCGGAAATCCTCCTCCCGATAATTCACCACCTCGGGACCTAGACACATGTTTTCAGAGATTTTATTTTAGTTAACCTCTGAAGGAATCCTCCAAAACATCCTATTTCATAGCTTGGGAGAATTTGGGAAATTAATTTTAATGGTCTCTCAATTTTTAGTTTTCCAAAATCCTTATGACTCTCGAAACTCCAAATACCCCTCCACCATATGCCTCCCACTCCAAAAATAATGAAATACCTTACCCCACTTCCTCAGATCAGTTTAGGACTCTTAAAGAGTTCCCAACAACCACTTAACTCATCTTTAATATATTTTAACTATATTTTAATAATTTATTATTATTATTTAATTTATTTTAAATAAATTAGTTTGAAATTTAATTATATTTTAATTAATTAAAATTTTAATCAATTTAATGTTTTAAATAAATTAATGATTAATCAATTTTATTTATACAGTTAATAAACAATTATTAATTTAAATTATATTAGGATTTTTAATTAAAATTCCTTAATTTTAGCCCATGATGCATTTTTCCACAATTGTAACGATTTTGACACTTCAACTTTGGAGGCTCATAGGTTGAGTTCTCTTGGCCAAATCAGGCCTAGGACGACTCATTAGAAATATAAAATCATGGATAAGGTTGATTATCTAGTTTCTTGACCATGTTTTGTCACTAAATGAGCCTAAAATGTAGCATAAAATTAAGCTCTGAATTTTCAATCATAGTTAATTTTCTAGAGTTTTATTTCTTGCATTTTCATTTTCCCAAAGTTTTTGTTCATTGAAGATCCATTTAATTATGTCATATTTTACCAACAAGATATTTATAACAATCAATGTCAAACTTTAATTTATTTTTATTTATTTATTTAATTGAATATTCATTGGGGAATTTTTTTTCCGATATTTTGTAATTTCGATTTTAATTTCCAATCTAATTTATTTTTTATTGGTTTTTGGAAGGAGAGAACTTGAGGAGATGAACCAAAGAAGATTTGGAGAAATAAGAAGGGATGAACAAGGAAAAATATGCAGGATTGGTAACAAAAACTTCAATAGTTCTCCATTTTAAGTTTTATTTTATGTAATTAAATAGAAGAGTTTTGGGAATGAGAGGTGGGGTTCCAGATATGAAACTTCGAGAGAAAATTTTGTGAAAAGAGAGGGATTTTTACACTACTGTAGGGAGACTTTTTTTTGGTAGAAAATTAGTTATTTTGGACTAGATTAGTAGAGATTAAAACATATGTATTTCATCTCGAGAAAATTTCACGCAATCATGATTTTTTTTAGAATTTCATGTACTCAAAAACTTTCATCATATATTTAATTCATGTACAGTTTTTTTGGAGACAGAGGATGAATGATGGCTTGCATCTAATAAAATTTGATGCATTTATTGATCGAGATAAGTATATGTTTTTTGAAATTTTGCACTATTTTAAATTCATTTAATTATATGATTGTACAAATCATTTGAAAGTTATATTTAAATGATGGATCTAATTTCTATCAAGTTAAATAACGAATTCAAATCGATAAACACAACATATTTGTAACAACTCCACTTGCCAATTTTTTTTTTCTAATTATACTATAATTATTGACTTTGCAAACTCTATCATTCCTCTTTGGAAATTTAGGTTCTTATCTTTTCATCACTATTTCGTCAATTTTCAACGAACTTATTTTTATCCTATCGTCATGCTTAGATGAATTCGATGGTGATATGCTTTGAAATTAATAGTTCATGACATTATCACTTCTTCTGGCTTGTCCTCTTTCCTACTTATACTCATATGATTTAGATGCATCTTATCATCTCTCTCACCTCAATTGTGCATAAATGAAATATTATGAATTTCTCACTATTACATTTCGGTTTTCTATATTACCTCTTCAATTATTTTTTCTTATATAATTTTTAACTAAGAATCTTAGTCTCATCTCATATTTCTGAGATTATATTTAGACTATTTAAAGGATATCCTTTCCTTAGTATCATAGACTTTAACATAGAATTATATGCACTACGCACTTTATTAATTACTCTCATTATAATATTCGATAAGACTTAAATCATATCCCTCATACTATAGATAAATTTCCAATAGATATGAATTTCTCCAATCGAAATTAAATTTCTATAGTTATGATTATTCCAAGTATAACCGCGAGGTAAAATTCTTGTGATTACCTTTAAAGAGTGTTATATATTCCACACTTCTTATGAATTAAAACGATTAATACCATCCTAGGTTAAGTCTACCATTTCAACTATGATGTAATTCCCTTCGAATTACATACTTCCACATAGAGTTGTAAACTCTTTAGCAATGGGATACACCTTTGGACTATTATTAATTTAGGGATTTTCCCACATTAGCTTTGGTTACGAAGCCGTTAGAATTCCTATTTACCCTTTCATGCTAATGGTCTCCATTATAATATGACCACATATTATATTCCCCTTTTGTGTTTTTTATTTTCTTTGTATACCAGATTAGAATTTTGAGTATTTATAATTGGTTTACTCCAGTTTTATCCATTGTTACTTTTTCCCTTTCATATGTCATTGACCTCTCATGTTGTTCACCGTGAACTAATTTAATTCAATTCCAAATTATTTTATGGCATAAAATTTGAAATTTTCGACACATCATAATATCAATCCTAATTTATTAACGCATCTACTACAAATTAAAACTAGAGGATTCGTAGATTGAGATCTGGGTTGAACATTAAATTTGCATAACTATACCGGCACCAAACTCCAACCTCAAGATTTCTCCATCATACTGGCAAGGTGACATTAAGGTTATCACATGGTTTCCTTGCTTCCCCTATTCGATGCCTTGCACATGGAGGGTGAGGATGAAATCATATGTCTTGAAGTGTCTTACCACGAGGTAACCCTAAATTTGTTCTACCAATTCCATTTCTGAACTCTATCAGATGCGTCTTTGCAACCTTACTTGCCTACGCAGCCGAGTTCAAGTTTACTTTCGTTGCTGAGTATTTCACAGTGGAATTCACGCAGTAAATCCAAGGTATAATTGTTAACACAGTCATCATTTCTTGAAATTAACCTCTGTCTCAGGTAAAGACAAAAATCCTCTGTGTTTACGTTACTCATAAATATTTCATTTAGGGCTTACTTGGTGTTTTCATCTATTCTAGTTTGTGGTTCCAGTTTTTTTTATTTTTTATTCCATAGCTTTTGTTGTGCCATTAACAATAGTTCTTCATACTACCTTTTTGCAGTTCGATTTGAATTCGATAAGGATCTATATCGAATAAATTTCCAAGTTCTACAGATAAAGGGCTATGATATATTACACCCAGACAAACTCTTCTTTTTTCTGTGCAAGTTGAATTTTCATAACTCCATGAAATAAGTTTGAAGTTCTATTGCACATGGATGCAAGTCGAATTTGACTCCACCAAATGACCCTAGCTAATATAATACCAAATTTCTCATTTGTTTGATTTCTTGGACATATTTTCCAATTAGATGCTTCTATATTCTCATCTGTAAATATTATAACTCATTGAGGTTGTTTTACCAGGACTTCAGAGATGGTTTCATCTCTATTCCATGACATTCTTCACCCAGAGGATCTAGTTCAACGTCTTATTTCCAAGTGTTACTCGATTGGTATTTTTCTTACGGCCACTCAAAGCTAAAGGTTTTCTTAATCTGCGTAAATTCCCAATTACGTTTATGTATTGCTTACCAGTGTGCGTAGTTTTTATGAAATTCTATTTCCCTTTTGTGAAATATGACTTTAGCTTTGGTTTTAGATTATATTAATTTAAATTTGATTTTTATCATAGAGCGATTTCAATTTTTCGAGGTGACTGTCCAACGTGGTCTTGGGAAAATGCTAAAAAAGGAAATTTTGTGTGGATAATCTTCTCATGTCCACTTGTGGAATTTCTCATGGTTCTATCCTTAAGAAAATTTCAATACCCTAAAGGTAAAAGTCGTATTTCCCTAATATTATTTCTATTCCTCATTATACGCTGGTTTTTTCACGGTGTTTCCATATTTAATTATTTTTTCACTGAGTTGGCTCCATCCTTGTCATTCGTTTTACCCAATATCTCAGTGTTTAACTTATTCTTTGAAAATTCAGTAAATTTTAAATGATAAGAATTTTTAACTAAATTCATAGTTGAGAAATATCGATTACCCGTCCTTAAATATCATATATTACTACTATGTTGTTTATCTTAGAAATTTCATGGACTTTTTGAATCCAATCGATTCGTACAATGATTCTTCGTTTTTAGCCTTTTCATCTATAGGTATTTATCTTGGATGACTTTCCATTATTTGTACATATAGGGACGAATAAACTGGTTCCCAAATTTGTATAGGAATTCTGAAATTTGTGTATCTCCATTTTTAACTTGTTAAGCATCGAGGGTTTAAGGTAAAAATATTTTTACAATTTAATTTATTTAAATTCTTTCTGAGGACTTGATTCTGCATATTCTTCCCTTTATCGACTAAATTTTATGTTTTAATTAAAGCTTGATTTCTCCCCAGCTGTTAGTAAGGTAATTATCCCTTACCCTTTTTTATTATGCATGCTTTCACTTTATTTTATTATTTGCAATTCATGCCCTAGAACTAATTTTTTGCTTTTTGTTCTGTGCAGGTAAACTCTACAAACCCATTTCACTTAACCACTTTTGCTAGCAATTTACAAGTCCAGTCATAACTTTGGATTTTTCCTTTTCAGATTGGTCCAGTAACCCACTTGGGGATTTCTGTTATCATATCTCTATATAATTTTCAGAGAGGTTTTACGCTTGTAATTTATCTGACAGAGTTCCCCAATTTTGTATAATTATTTGGGCATAGTTTTAATTGAACATTATATGTATATAGATATAACTTAGTATGTTTTAATATAATATTTCCTCCATTATTGAAGTTATGTTTCCATTCCATATTTGATACATTATCTAGAATTTGTGTTTCAATTCTAGTAATAATTTTCTGAGTTCCTCCTTGAATTTATGACAGAGTATTATGTCTTACTTAGAGTGTCGAGGTATTCAATTTCTACCACAGTAGAAGATTTGTTTGAATGTTCTAAATACACATTAACTATCAGGCATAATTATTTTTCATTCTGTACTAGTTTATTTACATCATTTCATTATTAGTAAAATAATACTAAGGTAATTATAATCTGCATAGTTAATTTTGATGGTACACCTAACCTCATATTTAAACCTACATCAGGGTTTAGACATTTTGAGAGTTGGTTCTTTTCAGATAATTATTTGTGCAACAATACAGATTTATGCTATATTTATTATAGACTATTATGTTAAATGCACAGATCTAACAACTCACAACAACTTAGAATTTTTCACATGATTTTCATAACCAGAATATAATCTTGAACAGATCTAGATAATTCTTCATGACTAATTAAATTCACTATAATAATACAATTACAAGTAAAAATGAATTAAATTTTGCATACCAATTATGGTAGACTATTTTCCACTCAACCTTTAAGCTCTATCTCTACAGGTCCCCCCGAGCAGAGATCTCTTCCTCCCTCATGTACCCAACCTCTTTTGTACCCAGGAATGGCTTATTTAATCTTGCTTTCCCATCATATTATTTCCATAACTGCGTCCAGTTAATCAGGATGATGTTTTCCTTTTTGCCTAGGCTTTCCTTTTGTTTCTTCCACAAAAGAACTTTAAAACTAGCTTTTTCCTCTTTCTACTTTTATTCCACCTCTTCCCAGTAAAATTTCTCTTTACTGGGGTATCTTTTTATATTTTTATCTTGAATCTAAAAATCATTATTTAATTTATTTTCTCCAAATATTTTTTGAGAAGTGGGGAATTCTTTGGAACCTTTTCCATCTTCATGGACTTGGATTCCAGATCTCTAATTAAACTCTAGTCTTCGAACAATTAATTCCATTTTCATTTTATTAATTTTAAATAATAAAATATGTCCACAATAATTTTTTTCCCTTGGGTTCACTTGACCTCTAGTGTTTTTGACTACCTAAAATAAAAACAAAAAATTAGGGATATTACATATTCCCCCTCTAAAACAGAACATCGTCCTTGGTGTTGTCAATCAATTTCTTGATTTCTCAACCATGGATGAATATCCCTCCTTAATCTTGTCTTCTTGCTCCCAAAAGTTTCCTCAGAGTACAAGTTCATTCACCATACATTAACTCTGCTTAATTCTATACTACAAAGCTTTATTTCTTCCTACTTCAGTTGAAGAAGTATATCTGGAATATTTGTTTATTCCTTCTTCCACTTGTTCACAATTCATACCAATTCATATGAGTAGTATCACCTATATATATTGATACTAATTAATCATTATAATACTCCGAACCTTAGTAGTTCTCAATAGAGTCACTTGGTAGCAAGACTCCTTATGGTTCATAGTAGTATAGTGCTAATTTAGCACAACTACTATCATTCAATTTAATTTTGCGAGGCTTTCTCCTCAAGTACACAGGCTACCTTTTGAATTTCTTTGTGAGTTCTTTTCACCTATGTACGTCTTCTCACATTGAATCCATCTAATCAGAGTTTATAATTTCCTGTTACACTTAGCTTCATAAAACAAACACCTCTTAATTAGAAGCTTATTAATTTCTATCAAAAACAAATTTTTCATATACATCTGTCCAACATAAGGTTCTCTCCCTTTGTCCATTTCATACATGCACAACATATATTTAATATTTGATTGATTCTCTCAATATGTTTAGCTGGTGACAAAAATTACTCAAGTTCAACTTGATACTCTTTTTTGTAACACAGTTTTCAAATTCCACTTGAAATTAACCTTGTCAATTTTGTCAGTTATCATCAATCTTGGAACTTTCACATTAGCTCACAATTTTTTTCTTGGACACTTTGACTAATTTTATTAGTGTCTGGTTCTAGGCCAACCAGTTTCTAAAATATATCGAAAAAACTTCCTACTTCCGTTCTGGAATAGGGATAGTATCCAAAACTTTTGCCAGATACTTATGTTTCATTATTACATTGTAACCTTTTTTACTAGAAAATCTACTACTCATTTCTCATACCGGGCCAAAACATATTCTGGTTTAACTCCTGAATTCAAGGTCAATCACAAGTATTTCCTGTCTAAGGACATTTATGATATTGTCTAATTTTTTTTTTTTAATGAGATCACATTGTTAATGTACAATATGTTTTTGCAACAATCAGTCCCTCCTCATTTGGAATATATCACCATATTTCAGTGTTATGCAATTTTTCTTGAAGTTTTTTCATGTTTAATGATGGACTCATTACCACTTGTATCAATCCTTCAAGGTCAAAGTTTCCATTACTTCCAATATTATTATAATTTTGAGGAACATTCCCCCTCAAAACATCTGAAATCTTATTTTATTTTATTTTTATTTGTTTGATTTTTATTTCAAACTCATTAAGGAAAGAAAAACACCTAAATTGCCTAGCATTTTTTCATGTTGTTGAAAAATTTATACTTCAAACTTATGTGTTTGGTGTTAAAACCCAATCTTAAATAACAGAGACTTTCTCCACTTCTTGAAGCATGCATTTCAGCAGCTAACTCCAAGTCCTACCCCATGTAATGTTGTTCATTTGCCTTAAATTTTCTTGATTAATATGCTATGATTGAGTTTTTCTCGTAATAGTACTACTCCTATTCCTTCTGCCCAAGCTTCTTTACAACCACAATTTCTTGAATTGGGTCAAAAATCTTCAAAATTAGGAGTAGTTCTTCATTGAAATTATTCAAACTGTATTGACCTTTTTCGGTCATTTCACTTTTCACTCCTTTATTTTGTATAGAGGTAATAGGATAGGCTAAGAATAAAAATATTCTACCAATCTCCTCTAGTATTTCTCAATACCCATGATTGATCTTATGGTTGAAAAATCAATAGGTACTGACCATTCCATAATAACTTGGGTCTTTTCCCCGTCCACCACTCATCATCTTTCTGAATTTACATGACTAAAGTACTGAATTTTATCTTTATAAAATTCATTTTCGCTAAGTTTTGCATATAATTTATGTTCTCTAAGAATTTGTAGAATTGTAGAACAATTTGAGTTGTTCTTTATGTTTTGTTTCCTGTGACACATAAAGGAGAAAGACATTAATCAACCCAAAAAGTAGAATTATTTTTTCATAGATTCTGTATATTTCTCTTAAATACAGTTTTACTTATATCTTCTTCCTCACTTCTCAGTTGATGAAAACCTATCCTTGAATCAATTTGTGAAAATACTGTGGTTTCTCTCACCAGATCAATTATTGAACAACATCAGTGTTCTTCATGGAGACCCACTTCGCTGGATATATCCATTTTCCGGCAACTCTTGTAGTTGATTTTTTTTTAACAATATGGTATTCATTCTATGTGTTATTCTACATGCATATGTAACTCCAGTTATTAATTCCATTGCAGAAATCAATTGAGGTAGTTGAGAAATCCTTTATGGAACCACCTCTTTAATTTCTCTGATTACTGTTAACTTTTCTACAGTTTCTTTTTCTTTTGGTTGTCCTAATTTCTTTCCTTGTACAACATGTACTTGACTTCCTTTCCATGTTGTCCTCTTAACTATTGCTCTAAATTTTGTCTGATGGGCATTAGTTTGGCTTTTATTTTCATTGCTAATGGTTTTCCCTTACCATCCATATAGTGAGTTGTTTTATCTAACAAATGCATCCCTATTAATACCTCAAAGGAGTCTAAAGGTAAAAAATTTAAATTTCACTTGCTTGTTTATACCCATTAAATTTACAGGAATCTTGGGTAACCTATGTGGCACTTTTATTCAAGCAGCTAGTTAACAATTCAAGTTTGCTGAAATTTTTTCTTCCTGATGTTAATTTGCACCTAAATTCCTCAACAGAAACAAGTTTTTTAGCAATTCAAATATCTCTAGCCTTTTTTTTCCTACAAACATTTTTTTTTTACTTCTACTGATAGAATGTCTTAATTTTGCAATCTGTTTCGTATTCCACTAAATTTTTCTGCAGTTCCAAGATGTTTTTGCATGTCTTCTTTCCCATGGTTACTATCCTAACCATGGTTTTCTACAGTTTTGTTGACAATTTGTTTTTTCAATTATTTGTAACTGTCTTGTCAAATTTTGTTTCTAGAAGTATTAAATCAGCGAATAATCGGTTCAGAATTCCTACATTCGATTTTATCATCATTACTTCTATCCTTCAAGTATATACTTGAACTTTGAGGGAGGGTCTTCTCAATTAGTGGTCCTTCCACTACACTCTTTTATCACTCTTGTTTCTACCTAACACAGCTAACTTTATCCTACAATTGGTAGATTTCAATTTTTTTTTCATTTTATTTAGTAAACGCGAAGGTAATTTTTCTAAATTCAGGAGCCAAGATTCCTCATCCTTCTCCTTCTTCTTTTTGGAGGTCATGTCTAGTTGATTTACCATTCTCAGCTCATTCTGAGTGGTTTCAGCTTCTGTGATCTTTGTTCCAATTCTTCACTTTCATGACTAGACGTTGAGGTGATTTCCTGACTCAACCTCTCTTGCCCTTTTCTGGCTTTCAACAATATTTCATTGCCAGTTCTCAGCTGAAAAATTTCTCATTGCCTTATCCACATAATAGCCATTACTGGCATATTTTTGATCTAGTGGATGTTATCCACCATACCGATCTACATACGGCTCATATTCTTCATTGTTAGTTTCAGTTGTACTTTTCTGTACTAAGTCACTGTACACCGAATGGAATTAGTGTAGAAATTAAAAAAAAAAAAATCAGCAGCATAATCTTGAATTTTTAATTTCTGGCGTGAGGACAAATCTAAGCCCAGTATTTCAACATGGGCTTTGATACCATCTGTAACACCTCCACTTGCCAAATTTTCTTTCTTCTAATTATAGTATAATTATTCACTTTGCGAACTATGTCGTTCCTCTTTCACAATTTTGCTTCTTATCTTTTCGTCACTATTTCGTCAATTTTCGACAAACTTATTTTTATCCTATCATCACGTTTTGATGAATTATATGGTGATATGCTTTGAAATTAATAGCTCACAACATTATCACTTCTTCTGGATTATCCTCTTTCTTATTTATACTCATATGATTTAGATGCATCTTATCATCTCTATCACCTTAACTGTGCATAAATTAAATATTAGGAACTCCTTACTATTACATTTTGGTTTTCTATCTGACCTGTTCAATATTTTGTTCTCATATAATTATTAACTAAGACTCTTAGTCTCAGCTCATATCTCTGAGGTTATCTTCAGTCTATTTAAAGGATATCCTTTCCTTATTATCATAGAATTTAACATAGAATTATATGCACTATGCAGTTTATTAATTACTCTCATTATAATATTCGATAGGACTTAAATCGTATCCCTCCTACTATAGTTAAATTTAAAATAGATATGAATTTCTCTAATAGAAATTTAAATTCTATAGTTATGATTATTCCAAGTATAACTGTGAGGTAAACTTCTTGTGATTACCTTTAAAGAGTGTCCTATATTCCATACTTACTATGAATTAAATCAAGTAATACCATCCTAGGTTAAGTATACCATTTCAACTATGATGTAATTCCCTTCAAATTACACACTGCCACATAGAATTTTTGACTCTCTAGCAATGGGATACACCTTTGGACTATTATTACGTTAGGGATTATCCCACATCAGCTTTGGTTAGGAAATCGTTAGAATTCCTATCACCCAAGTTTGATTTACCCTTTCATGCTAATGTTATCCATTATAATATGACCACATATTATATTCCCCTTTTGTGTTTTTTATTTTCTTTTTATATTATATTATAATTTCTCCTATTTATAATTGGTTTACTCCATTTTTATCCATGGTTAATTCTTACCTTTCGCATGTCATTGACCTCTCATGTTGTTCACCGTGAACTAATTTAATTCAATTCCAAATTATTTTTGGAATTAACTTTGAAACTGACGACACATCATAATCTCAGTCTTAATTTATTGAACCATCTACTGCACATTAAAACTGGAAGATTCGTAAATCTAAATCTGGGTTCAACATTAAATTTTCGTAATTGTACTGGCACAGATATCCAACCTCGAGATTTCTCCAACGTATTGGCAAGTTGACGTTAAGGTTATCACATGGTTTCCTTGCTTCCGTTATTCTATGCCTTACACATGGAGGGTGAGGATGAAATCGTATGTCATGAAGTGGTTTAGCACGGGGTCACCCTATCTCTATTCTACCAATTCCAATTCTCAACTTTATCAGATGTGGCTCTGCAACTTTATTGGCCTACGCAACCAAATTTAGGTTTACTTTCATTGCCGATTATTTCACATCAGAATTCACGCAGTCAATCCAAGGTATAATTGTTAACACATTCATCCTTTCTTGCAATTAACCTATGTCTCAGGTAAATCCAATGATCCTTTGCATTTACATTACTCAACAATATTTCGTTTACGGCTTACATGGTGTTTCCGTCTATTCCAGTTTGCGGTTCCTATTTTTTTTATTTGTTTTTCATAGCTTTTGTTCAGCCACTAACGATAATTCTTCCTGCTACCTTTTTGAAGCTTGATTTGAATTCGATAAGGATCTCTATCCAACAAATTTCCAAGTTCTACAGATAGAGGGCTATGATTTATTACACCTCGACAACTTCTTTTTTTTCTCTGCGAGTTGAATTTTCATAACTCTATGAACTAAGTTTGATCTTCCGTTGCAGATGAACACAAGTAGAATTTGACTCCACCAACCGACCCTAGGTAATATATTACCAAATTTCCCATTTGTTTTATTTTGGGGACATCTTTTCCAGTTAGATGCTTGTATATTCTCATTCGTAAATCTTATAACTCATTCGGGTTGTTTTACCAGGACTTCAAAGATGGTTTCATCTCTATTCCATGCAATTCTTCACTTAGAGGTTCTGGCTCAACGTCTTATGTCCAAATACAACTCGACTGGTAGTTTTCTTTCGACCATGCAAAGCTAAAGGCTTTCTCAGTCTGCGTAAATTCTCAATTACATTTATGTATTGCTTACCAGCATGTGTAGGTTTTATGACATTCTATTTCCCTTTTGTGAAATACGACTTTAACTCTGGTTTTTTATTATATTCATTTAAATTCGATATT
Organism: Pinus albicaulis; assembly: GCA_034641835.2. NCBI lineage: Eukaryota > Viridiplantae > Streptophyta > Pinopsida > Pinales > Pinaceae > Pinus > Pinus albicaulis. The sequence continues at coordinate 582,493,820 of CM076578.1, read as the reverse complement.
TATCATAGATCGATTTCACTTTTTCGAGGTGACTGTCTAATGTGGTCTTGGGGAAATGTAGATAAAGGAAATTCTACGTGGATAGTCTTCTCACGTCCATTCGTGGAATTTCTCATGGTTTCATCCTTACGAAAATTTTAGTACCCTATAGGTAAAAGTCGTATTTCGCTAATATTATTTCTATTCCTCATTATACACTAGTTTTTTCATGGCGTTTCCATATTTCCTTTTTTTTTTCACTGAATTGGCTCCAGCCTCGTCATTATTTTTTCACATAGTCGCAGTTTTTATATTATTCTTTGAAAATGAATTAAATTTTAAATGATAAGAATATGTAACTAAATTCATAATTGAGAAATATCGATTTCCCGTCCTGAAATCTCATATACTACCACTGTGTCGTTTGTCTTAGAAATCTTATGGATTTTATGAATCCAATCGATTCGTACAATCGATTCGTAGGTATTTATCTTGATTTACTTTCCATTATTTGTACATATAGGGATGAATAAACTAGTTCCCAAATTTGTACAAGAATTCTGAAATTTGTGTATCTCCATTTTTAACTCGTTAAGCATCGAGAGTTTAAGGTAAAAATCTTTTTACAATTGAATTTATTTAAATTCTTTCTGACAATTTGATTATGCATATTCTTCCCTTTACTGACATAATTTTCTCCTTTTATTACAGCTTGAATTCTCCCTAGCTATTAGTAAGGTAATTATCCCTTACCCTTTATGATTATGCATGCTTTCACTTTATTTTATTATTTTCAATTCATGCTCCATAACTAATTTCTTTCTTTATGTTCAGTGCAGGTGACCTCTAAATACCCATTTCACTTAACCACTTCTGCTAGCAATTTATAAGTCTAGTCATAAATTTCAATTTTTCCTTTTCATCTTGGTCCAGTAACCCACTTGGTGATTTTTGTTATCTTACCTCTGTATAATTTTCAGAGAGATTTTACACTTGTAATTTATGGGACAAAGTTCCCCAATTTTGTATAGTTATTTGGGCATCGTTTTAATTGAATATTACATGTATATGGATATAACTTAGTATATTTTAATATACTCTTACCTCCAATATTGAAGTTATGTTTCCATTCCATATGTGATACATTATCTAGAATCTCTATTTCAATTCTAGTAATAATTTTCTAATTTCCTCCTTGAATTTATGACAGCGTATTATGTCTTAGTTAGAGTATCTAGATATTCAGTTTCTACCACAGTAGAAGATTTGTTTGAATGTTCAAAATACACATTAACTATCAGCCATAATTGTTTTTCATTTTGCACTAGTTTATTCACAACATTTCATGATGAGTAAAATAATATTAAGGTACTTATACTTTGCATAATTAATTCTGATGGTTCTCGTAACCTCAGATTTAAACCTACGTACGATTTTAGACATTCTGAGAGTTGGTGCTTTTCAAATAATTATTTGTGCAACAATACAGATTTATGTTATATTTATTATAGACTATTAAGTTAAATGCACAAATCTAACAGTTCACAACAACTTAGAATTTCTCACATGATTTTCATACATAGAATATAATCCTGAACAGATGTAGCTAATTCTTCACCACTAATTAACTTCACTATAATAATAAAATTACACTTCAAAATGAATTAAATTTTGCATATGAATTATGGTAGACTATTTTCCAGCCAACCTTTGAGCTCTATCTCCAGAGCTCCCCCGAGCACATATCTCTTCCTCCCTCGTGTAGAAAACCTCTTGTCTACCCAGGAATGGCTTATTAAATCCTACTTTCCCATCATCTTATTTCCATAACTGTGTCTAGTTAATCAGGATGTTGTTTTCCTTTTTGCATAGCCTTTCCTTTTTTTTCTTCCACAAATGTACTTTAAAACTAGCTTTTTCCTCTTTCTAGTTTTATTCCACCTCTTCCCAGTAACTTTCCTCTTTACTGGGGTATATTTTTATATTTTTATCTCTAATCTAAAAATCATTATTTAATTTATTTTCTCCAAGGATTTTTGGAGAACTGGGAAAGTATTTGGAACCTTATCCATCCTCATGGACTTGGATTCCAGATCTCCAATTAAACTCTAGTCTTCGCACAATTAATAGTATTCTCATTTTATTGATTTTAAATAATAAAATATGCCCACAATAATTATTTTCCCTTGGGTTCACTTTACCCTTATATTTTTTGATTCCCTAAAGTAGAAGCAAAAAATTAGGGATATTACCATATTTTTAACTATTTTGCAAATATAGGTCAATTTTATCTTGGTTTTAATAATCTTTTTTTTATGAGAACTATTTCCTTAACACAGTAATATATGTTTTAGTTTGAATTAATTTTATTTGAATTTGGATGTATGTGCACCAAAGATCTGATTATTATTCATGAGACATTTTAATACATATACTTTCTTGAACTCATAATAAGTCTTGGAACTATTTCCTTGGCTTGTTGACTTCATTGTTATTCCAAATTCAAATTTGGTCCAAATATCCTTTTAAATTTCTCTTGTTTGAGAGGGGTACTAATCGTTCTTTAAATCAAGATAAATTAATGATTTATTTTCTGTCACTTGCATATTAGAGTTGATCTACATTTAGTTTTAATTATTGCATTATAGAATTCCTCTTACATAGGGGAAAAATTTAGAGTGGCTTCGCTGAGCCATTAAAGCCAAATTAAGAATTTTCTTACTTTTGTGTGCACAACAAGAGGGAAAATTTGATTTCTCTCTTTCTATTGGAAATTAATAGACATACTATAATCTGATAGAGAGAGTGATAGGTTAACTGGACCCAATTCATCCAGTTGAATCCATCACACAAATGAATAAGCGTATGATTTGAGACTTTAACGGGGTGGTCTCCCTTACATGCTGATGAGGTCATTTTTTACCGTAAAAATATTGAATGTCTTTGTTTGATTGTTGCTCGACTTTGTTGTGGGCAGGTTATAAGAAATGTGATTGGAAATAGAATGGGGAGACAATATAGAGCATGTCTTGGATATGATTCATTTATTGTTAGAGATACTTTAGGCACCCGAGCCATCAAATTTGGAAATGTTTCTAGTAGGTATTCGTATGGTTTTTAATGTTGTGACTCATTCACCTCATGGTTATTTTGGTAAATAAAATGATTTAGGAATGACATACAAGACATTGGTGGATAGGTAAACAATTTTTCTATAATTCCAATGTTGATTCCATGATATCCTCTCTTTATTGTTTGATTGTATTTTGGATGTTTCTTTTCATTTTTTTTTTCTTTTAACTATGAAATTGAAAATACTTGGTATCATTTCCATTTAAACAAAAACGAAATTTTGAAGATGAAATTAGTATAACACGATATTGATTGGAATCCTTATAACTATTTTTTGTTAAAATATTTTGATGACTATAAGAAAAGTGTACTTTCATGTTGTTATTTGAGCACATGTTGTTTATATACTTGAACAAGTTGATGCATTAGAAAATGAAATGTTGTTGTGAATAAAATGACAAGGATTAAACATCACACCTCAAAATATTTGTTTTCACAAATTATCTACAACTGGAACTTTTTAGCATATAACTTAGTTGACATGATTGTGCCTAAGATTTCCTTGAAGATTGAATAATAAGTTACTAAGGTGCTCTTTTCTATGGTAAAATTTTATTTTATTTTTTTAAACAGGTCATATGACCACATTATATTGGCCGCTATCACCCAACTCAAGAAAATTTGTTTGAGTTTCATAGTTGTATGGAGAAAAATGGCTTTGACATTGATGATGTTGAGCTAGATGTCATATAAACTCTGTATAGTGTACTTCAGTTTATATTCTAGTCTTCATTGTCTTTTATGTCTTACATTGTCCATTGTATCTTCTTTTGTTTTCAAAAAAGGAACTCAACATTGATGGTGAGAAGAAGGAATTGAAGAAATTTTAGCAATAACACTGGAGCGACAAATGAAAAAAGACACAGAGAAGAGGATTATTTGGTGATACCCTTAGGGCCAATATCCCGTGCAAGAAACACATATAGAGAGTGATGGTCAAGTCTTCAAAGATGGGGAATTCACCTACAATGCCTTGGAAACACAATAATAATTTTTTGAAGTGTTGAAACATCATTTCATGTGCAAATTGTAGTCCAACCAATATTATGTTGGAAACTAATATTCTAATACTTTAACATTTCATATAATATAATTTATGTGGCTGAAATTATTTATAGTTTCACTTGATATTGTGTAGTATTGTAATTAACATATGCAACTTTGTGTTTTCATATTATATGAACATGCACATTGTATGACATTTTTAAATCATACTAATTAATATATGTTAACTAATAATGAACAGAAAATCAATCTAAAACTATTAAATTAATAGTTTATATTTATTAATGATGAACACAAATAAAATAAATATATGAATAAATTAGTCATCAATAGTGATTATTAATTAAAGTAAATGAAATGAATATAAACTACTAAATTGGTCGTTTATATAATGAATATGAAACTACCCAAAAAATATAAATGACTAATGCAAATGATAAATTTTTGATTACAAATGACGACTAAAATTTTCACATATATGACTATTAGTAGCTAATTTACAATATCTTACAACACGACCAACATTTTGCTCACATTTCGTTGGTCATTAATAGATTTTCTCGGGTGATATTATAGTAATATACTTTTTTGTATATTTGGTCATTAATTGTGGAAATTAATGACTAAATTAATAACCAAATTTATGAATAAATGTACTACTAGATGATAAAATTGAGACAACTAATTAATGACTAAGATAAAAACAACTAAAAATTGGTCGTGTTATAAGATACTGTAAATTAGCTAGTACTGGTCACCAATTGAAAATGGTCATTTATATGCAAATTATAGTCATTTTTTTTGTAATTAATTATAAATTTTGTACTATTGTATTATCCCCAAGGAAATGGACTTGCAATATATAGTAACAAAAAAATTATGACCATCATCAAAAAACGTAGTGGGGGATAACAAAAATTCATCGCATAGCAAGATCAAGTATACACTATGAAAACATATAATAATAAACAAAAATACTACTAGAAAGTTCCATTTTTAGCTAGTATATGGTTTGCATGTCACTTTTCTAGCACACCTAAAACTTTTAGTTTCTCAGCTTCTCGAAGGTTTCACATCAGATAAAGGTGTAGCAAAAAATAAGTTAAATTAGTTTATAGAATTAGGTGAATTTAGAAGGAAGGCCTTTGACTAGAGATGTAGAAATAAGGAAAATATTAAAATAACATTTGAATAGTCTTTTATGCCCAAAAATTTTTAGAAAGGTGACATGGTATTACTATGGGACAAAGGAAGATAGAAGCCTGGAAAACAGGGGAAGTTTGACAACTTATGGAATGGACGTATATCATGTGAGATGTGGTTGGTCCAAATTAATTTTATTTCAGCCAATTGGATAGTGATCCAATGAATCTGCCTATAAATGGATATTAACTCAAGTTATTCTTCACCAAGTATGTGTGATGACAAAGGGGAATCCTTTTGTAACATATTCTTAATGTTTTCTTGCTTTTTATTTCAAAATTTAAATTTTAACATTTTCATTACATCATATTATTTATTTTATTTAATTTGGTACAATATTAATAATTGTACATATGGTGCATGCTAGTAATATTTCTTATGGTCGCATATTTGTGACCATTGCAGAATCTAGAGTTATCACATGCTTTCCTAAATAGTAAGAACACATCCCCATATGTAACCTAATTTCGCTTGCGAGATGTACCTAATAGAGAAAGGAAGAGAGCCATAAAAGTTGGACAAGGCATTGATCAATGTTTAAAGTTTGGAAGTCATGCAGGGTAATTTTTCCGCTCCTCTCTTCTTTCTCTATACAATTTTTGTACCCCATGGGGGAATCGTAAAAATTTGTTACAGAATTAAGAACTTACATAAAAGGCTTAGCTCCTTGTGACATGGCTATTAATTAATTTTCTTTAGAATTTTCCTTAACTTAATTGAGTTTTTTCTATTTAGCGATTAACAATTAATTGAGATTTTTCACTCCCATCCTCCAAAGTTGGAATTTTTATTAATAACTAGGTCCTAAAGGAATTATCTAAGTCTAGGTTCAGTGTATGTTAACATGTTAGGAATTATATTTAGTTATATGTAACTACATTAGGTTTTTATAGTATTTTTTGATAATTAAAACTTTCTAACAAAACTGAATTTTTAAAATAAATTTCATGTAATAAATTAAAAATTTCTTCTAGCAGGTTTCATATGGAGTGTAGGTACTCATTTTCATTCTTAGAGTACCAGCATTACCTTGTACCCCATTTTTGGGTGAATTTTTTTATTTTTTCTTTATGAAAGGTCAATTTTACTAAAAAAATGGTGAGGAAAAAGACAAAAAAATAGAAAATTAAATAATAAAAAAAAACATTTTCAAAACATTTTTTTTTTTGTCTCGGCTCAAATTAGTGCTCTCAACCACTTGATAGAATTTTATTAATTACTCCGCTAGAGTTCATGATGGCTGAAAATACACTTGGAGTTTGGGATAAGATTCCAATCAAGGGGTGCACTTTTCCTTCAAGATGTGGTGCTTCCTGATGCGGGATGCAATTTTGAAACATGGATTCACCTTCCCCCACACATGTATCACCTTGAAGTGTGTGTTTAGTGGTCTCATGAGCGATTTTTTGTAATTTCTACTCCACAATGGAAACTCCATCTATCACAAATGCAAACCCTCTCTCTAGAGGTCGTGGATACCCCAAGGGGGGCATCCCTCCTTCTCACATCTATAAATTCGAATTCCCTTTGATTGTTGCAACCAAACAGAGAGAGGGAAAAATAGCTATTATTTTTCATTATAATATTTTTATCTCTTTGTATTGGAATAAAAGAAATGATTTGGAGGCTAACATGGTGCATTTGTCTTGTGTGGTGGTTTAATTTTTACACGAGGTAATATTTTTTATAATGTATTGTCGTGAATTTCTTGTTGTTATAGGACCTTGAAGGGGTGTTGTGTTGATTTTACAATGTTATATGCTTGAAATAATCAATTATTACAATTATTAATATATCATGCAAAATTTTAGGGGATAATATTCGCATGTGGGCTAATTTTTCATGATTTTACCAAAAAAAATATTTGCCGATTTTGACTTTTTTATAAAAATGATTCGCCCAAATCTTAGAATATAGAATTATTTTAACTTAAGAATCACCAAAATTATATAGAGATTATATATAAAATCATTATAAATTTGTATAATTTTAAAAATACACCAATAATCATTTTATAGTTTGCATATTAGGGACTACTAAGATTCGCCAATGTTTTTAAACTTCAAGATAATTTTCCATCCTTAAAATTTTCCTTGATTAGCCATCACTTTATCTAATAAATTTATTCTTACAACAATAATAAATAATTGTAGATTGAAGAATAAACCAAATACACAATAGAAGATAGCCAAGAAAAATAGAGACACAGTAATTTGGTCAAAGACCAAAGCAAAATCCCCACAAAGGGGAGACCCTTTCCAAATTATTCTAGTAGATTATCATCAAATATTCAACAGATATATACAATGTCCAAGTACATCTACAATCAGTAAAAAGTTTAAACCCTTTACCAACCAAGTCAACTATCTAATATCCAATTCAAAATGAGCAATGTAGTCAAATCTGGTCAAAAGTCAAATCTACAACTTTTGGTCAAAATCAAGATCAGCCAAAGTGGCCCTAACCAACTAATGGTAAATGGTAAAATGATTCTCCAAAGATCATGGTGAAGTATTAAAAAGATGTAGCATCATTCCTTTAGAAAAACCTGCTCAAATCAATCAAATCTACCCATACAAATCTTGGTGAATGCCAAAATTTGACCCACGAAAATGTAGCTGAAATTCTGCAAACAATGTTGGTAAAAATTCCTAGAGAATCTCAGTCAATGTGATAGAAAACTCAACCTTCCTTATCCAATAATTCCCAAAAATCCCATAATTTAATGTTGGTCAAAATCTCAAAACATAAGTCAAACTCGGTCAACAGAAAAATATTCTCCCTCACTTTCGCGTGTGAACTCAGACCCACAATTTTAGAGATGTAAAACCCAATCAACAGATGAAATGAATGGTTGATGATGCATCTAAGTTATGTGACATGACGTCCATTTATATGTGGTTGAGGAGGCTGAATTTCCTTTACTAGGCCAAGTTGAGCTTTTGTGTAGTGGAGGTCCATCCACTCACTCTCTCATTATATATACCCTATGGTTCGTCTCTCCCACTCTCAACCATATCTCCTCTCCTTCTTAATCTCTCCCCCTCTCCCCCATATGTATTTCCCCTACTATCTCCCTTCCACCATTTTCTCTCTACCCCTCTCTCCCTCTCCCTTTGTATGTATCCACATGGATCTCCCTCCCTCCCTATATATCCCACTCTTTCTCCCTCTCCATCCCTACATCTCTCCCCCTCTCTCTCCCTCTCCCTCCATCTATCTCTGCCCTCCTCCCCATATCCCTCAATATCTCTCACATACTCTCTCTATCCCCCTCACCCCTCTCTCTCTCTCTCTCACTCCCCCCACTCTCTACCTACTTCCCCCTCTGCCTCTCTCTCCCTTCCCTTGCTCTCTATCTACCATTCCTTCTCTCTCTCCCCCTCCCCTGCTCTCTCTCTACCATTGCCTCTCTCTCTCCCTATGTCTCGCACACTCTCTCCCTCTCTCAATATCACTACCTCTCTCTCGTTATTTTTCCTCCATCTCAAACTCTCCCTCACCGTATCACATTTCCCCACCTTCTCTTTGTCTCTCCCTCTCCTCCATCCCTCTCTCTCTCCCTTCTCTCACTCTCATAATTTCTCCCCTTATACCTCCCCCTCTCTATTGCACTCTTGGCCTCTCTCCCCCTCTCTTTGTCCAATACTATCTATCTTCCACTAGTCTAACTCTATGCACATATCTCCCTCTCCCTTCCTATCTACCTCTGGCTCTCTCTCTCCAAACCTCCCTCAATTCCTACCTCTAAATATCTTTCTATCTCCCTCTCCCTCTCCATCTCACTTTCTCTCCCTATCCCCCCTCCTCTATATCCCACCCTCCCCATCTTCCTTCTCACTCACTTGACTCCCTTTCGCTCTCACCCTCTCTCTCTCTCTCTCTCTCTCTCTCTCTCTATCCTCACACTCTCTCTTTTTCCACCTTCCCCTCTCTCTCCCTCTCTCTCACTCCCTCCCCAAATCTCTCTCACTATATCTTTGTATCTCACTCTCTCCTTATCCCCTCTCACCCTCACTTTCTCTCCCTCCCTCCCTCAATCCATCCCTTACCTCTCTCTCTCTCTCTCCCCCAAAATATTTCCCTCCTTCCATCCATATCTCTGCCTGCCCATATGCCTCCCTCCCCCTCCTCTCCATATCTATGTCTCTCTCCCCCACTCTCTCTCTCTCCTCACACTCTCTCCTTTTCCACCTTCCACTCTCTCTCCCTCTCTCTCACTCCCTCCCCAAATCTCTCTCACTCTCTTTATGTATCTCTCTCTCTCCCTCTCCCCTCTCACCCTCACTTTCTCTGCCTCCCTCCCTCAATCCATCCCTTACCTCTCTCTTTCCCCACCAAAATATCTCCCTCCTAACATCCATGTCTCTCCGTGCCCATCTGCCTCCCTCTCCCTCCTCTCTGTAATCACTATCCCCCCCATTTATCTATTTCTCCCTCGCACCACTCTCTCTCAATCTCCCTCTTCTATCTCACTCATTCTCTATCCCTCCACATATTTGTGTCCATCACTCTCTCTCTCTCTCTCTCTATCTCCCTCTCTCACCCTCTCTCCCCCCTCTCCCTCAATCTCTCACTTCCTCTCTCTCCCTATATTTTTATCCCGTGTTCCTTCCATCCTATCTTTCTCTTCCTCTCACTCTCATTCACCCTCCCTCTATCTCCCACTCTATCTCTCTAACCCTCTATGTCCTTACCCAACATTGTTTCTCACCTTCTATCTCCCTCCCTCTCTGCCCCTACATATCTCTGTATGCCTCTCCCTCCCTCACATTCTCTCTCTCTCCCTCTCTCTTTCCCACTCTCCCTCCTCCAAACACTCTTTATCCCTCTCTCTCTCTCTCTCCCTCTCCTCATATTTCTCTTTATCCTTCCCCTTCGTTGCTCTATATTTCTCCCCCATCTCCCCTATCTCCACATACACTCCCCTCACTCTCCCTACTCTCCTCTTTCTCTCCCTCCCTCCCTTTCTCACTCTCTCTCTCTCTCTCTCCCCTCATCGTACTCTCTCCCACTCTCTCTCTCTCTCCCCTCAACGTACTCTCTCCCACTCTCTCCCTCTCTCTCTCTCTCTCTTCCCCCCACTCCTTATTGCACTCTACGACTCTCCCACCCTCTCTCCCTCTCCCACTCTCCCACTATCTCTCCCTCTGCCTCTGCCACCCCTATCTCTCCATATCCTTCTCTCCCTGACACACTCTCTCCCTATCCCTCTCCATTATCTATATCCCCCCTTTCTCTCCCTATTCCTCTCCCACTCTCTCCCTATCCCTCTCCATTATCTTTCTCTCTCTCTCTCTCCCCCATCTCACCTCTCTCTCCCTACACTCCCCTCTCTTTCCCTACCCTTCTCTCTCTCTCTCTCTCTCTCTATCCCTCTCTCTCCCTCTCTCTCTCTCTCTCTTGCACTCTCCCATTGTCTCTGTCACACTCTATCCGACTCTCTCTTCTTATCCCTCGTCCATCTCTATCTGTCCCCTGCGATGCAATCGCTAAATTTCCGTTTGCCTCTCTCCGACCCCCCTCCATCCTTTTCTCTCACCGTCTCTCCCCCCTCCCTCACTCTCTCACCCCCGACGCTTCTTTGTCTCTCTCTCCCTCTCCTCCTCTCACTCTCTCCACATCTCCCCATCTCACACTCTCTCTCTCTCTCTCTCTCTCTCTCTCTCTGCACTGAGCCTATTGCCCCTTTCTCTCCCTCTCTCCCTCCTCACCCTACTCTATCCCTCTCCCAACAACCCCCCCCCCCTTTTCTCTCACTCTCTCCCACGCTCTCTCCCTCTACCTCTCCCCCTTTCTCTCCCTCTCTTCCTATCACTCTCTCTCCTAGTATCTCTCCCTCTCCCTCACCCCCTCTATCTCCCTCTCTTCCTATCGCACTCTCTCCCACTCTCTCTCCCTCTACCTCTCCCTCTCTCTCTATCCCCTTCTCTCCATGTCACACTCTCTTACTCTCTCCTTCTCCCTCTCCACTATCTCTATCCCTCTTACACTCTCTTTTGCATCCTTCCCTCTCTCTCTCTCTCTCTCCACCTTCCCCTCCCCCAAAATTCACGCACTGTATATCTCTCTTCTTCTCCCCCTTCCCCCACCACTCTCTCTCTCCCCCTTTCTCAAAGGATGTGTCTCTCTCTTGCCCTTCCCCTTCCCCCTCTCTCTCCACCTTTCCCCCTCTCTCTTCGCCCTCCCCTAATCCAACTCTCTCTTCGTCCTACTTCGTCATTCTCACTCATTATCCAATGTTAAAAATTTAATTACAAGTAAAAGAAACAAAATAAAAAGAAAAAATACAATTTAACCTTCTTTAAAAAAATTTAAGAAGTTACCTGTCATAAAATTAAAAACAAAATATAATTTTAAATTTATTATATAATATAATTAAAAAGTAAAATGAAAATTCTAACCATAAAAAAGAAATTAACATGACTTAAATGACAGATAGAAGTGAATATGATGAAATTAGCATATAATGTCATAATATTTTCCTCTTCTTCCTTCTAAATAAAGTATTTTATTTTTAAGTAAACATGTATGGAAATCATTAATAATATATATATTTTTAAAATTACATAAATATAATTTAGAATATTAAAAATTTATATAATTTTAAAAATAAATAAAAATAAATATAAAAAATTATGATAAAATTTATTAAAATTTCAAATCCTCCTTAATAATGAAAATGGATCCTAATTACCTTTTTAAATTTCCTCACGTCATATTAAATCCTTATAAACCAGTTTCACTTCCAAAAACATGCACATTCCAACTTCAATAATTCATAAAACTAATAAAACTAATCGACAAACTCCTAACCATCTCTTAAAAATATATCCGTGGATAATTAACGTGTCAAACGTGTGAAATTAGAATACGAATTAAACTAATGAACGAATTCGTTATACTAAAAGAAACTCAGTAATTGACATTAAAATGTGAAATTAAATTTAAAATTGTAATTCTGAGAGAAAAAATATATATATATATATATATATATATATATATATATATATATATATATATATATATATATATCGTTTAGTAGATCTTTATGTTTTTTATTTTTCCAATATTTTAAGATGAACTCAACGAGAAATTTAAATTTGATGTGAGTTTCCTTTGAAGGCTATGGTAGGGTAGAGAAGTCGAAGATAAGATAGAAGGCAGGTAGGTTTAACCGTATAATATACAAGGTTAGCCTCTTATTTTGAAAACCAGTTCTGGTAATTTTCAAGCATTCAAGATACCGAGGAACAAAAGACAGTCAAACCCTCAAAACCACAAACACAATCTATATTCTTAATAGAAGTACAGTCTACATCCACAAAATTTATATTTAGATTTCTATTGTATGAAAATCCTATATCAATTTAAAGAGTAAGATAGAGGAGTAATTGAAGAGATACCTAGATAAAAAATTGACAATATACATACTAATTTCAAACCACTTATTTAAATCAGGAAATCATATACTTCACAAGAGCAGATGAGATTGTGAATTCATTAAATGAAATTCAATAAAGCTTGTCAATCGAGCTGTTTCAGTCTAAACGTGTGTTTTAAAAGATTTATTTCTCATCAATTTCCGGAATTAAATTAAAAGGGAGAAGAATCTGCAGTGTTTGGTCTCCTCACCATAGAAAAATTATTTAGGTTATTTTTTTCTTTATTGTATGGAGCATCTTAAACTAAAATGAAGCAAAACCTACAGGCTTTTAGGTTTTCTATCATGGACATGGGCTTTAAAACACAAACGTGCCATAAACTTTTTAGAATTTAACTAAAAGAAACCAAAATCTGAATTATTTCACATCTCATCGGAAACATAGATTCTAAGAAAACGCTAGATAAATTTTCAAGAGTTCACTTGAAACTAAGAAAATAATTCTGAATTTAAATCGCAAGTTTTGAAAGGGAAAAATTCGATCAATTTTAAAGTACTTAAACTAAAACTAACCTGGGCTTTCAGGAACATGGCCAACTGCAGACACAAATAAATAGTAACACAAAACCATGTGCAGCAGCATATGTAAAATAACCATTTACACAAGAGCATGGAAAGAACACGGTTTCCCTGTACCTGTGCAAGTCGAACAGGAGTGACGTTCACGTTTCGATTTATGGGAAAGCCAAAGAAATCGTTGATGGTCGATACATCACAAATGTAGCCTGCTTTGAACAACAATCTTTAGCTGGACCAAAACTGACCAAGAAGCTGCCAATATCAGGCCATATCTTCCTTTGAAAATCATGTGTGTAACTCGTCGGAGTCTCCTCTCTGCTCTGTCAGAGTTTACAAGCCTGTACAAGCCAATTTTGCTATAAACCATTTCGAGATATAGAGGGAAAAAGAAAGCAGAAAGTAGACTACAAGAGGTATACGTAGTACAACACCACATAGAACTTGTAAGGAAAATGAAATTGGTGATTGATAATTTTCGCATCCAGGTATATCATAACTTTAACTTCAACTAGTCATTTCCTTCATTCCAGGATGGCAATGGAAACAATGCTATAACATTAAATACCCAATGGAAATGAATGTTAAGTATACCTCACAGAGATTTAAATTATTGGTCTAGTGCTCATATTATTGACCAGCTTTAAATTATTGGTGGAGTGAAGCCATGGCGACGGCCAGGAAAGCCATGACAACGCGAAAAATTAATCTCACTCTTTATGTGCCCTGCTGAAGGAGGAATGGAGCTAAACCGATAAAGAAGGTCCATTCAATGGGTGGTAAATGTGGGGTCAGAGTACCGTTGTGATTTTCAAATTCCACCTATATGAATCTGACATGTGTTCCCCTCTGATTGAGGACAGTTATATTCAGTTCGAAAGAGAGTTCTTTGTCCTCCAACGGTTGTGTCAGAACTCTTCGATGCCGTTTTTCTAATCAACGGCTACATCCTTAAAGTTCGAGTAGTCTTTAGTGCCATTTTTTTTTGAAGGTTTTTATGGTGACTTTTTACAGTGTAATTTCTCTAAATTTCGGCAGGAATTTATTGAAATGAGAAGTTTGATTGCTAACTTTGCACAATTGAAGTGTCCTAGAGGTTTTTGAGGGTACTTAATCCATATATAGAGTCAAAAAACCAGTTTGAATAACAAAAACCAAGATTTTACCTCAAAAATTTTCACCAGATTCCGACACCTGAAACTTCAAAAAGTCGCACTAAAGACAACTCCCTTAAAATTACAATTATATTTAGTATATAATTTTATATTTTACTTTAATATATTTAATTTATCAATTTTATTTTAATATATTTTTAATTTAATATTTTATATAGTAATTAATAAATTTGAAGTATTTTTAAAAAGATAAAATATAAATCAAATAATGAGATCACTGTATATTTATTAACTAAACTAAGAAAATTATTTTATAAAATAATAATTGTATTTTCGTATTCTCGTATTATTTAATAAAGTATTTTCGTATTTTTATATTTTCGTATAAAAGTATTTGAAGTATTTTCGTATTTTATGATACTTAAGTCAATTTCTTATCTTCAAAAATATCTAAAACTTAATCTACTAATCTTTAACAAGTCTACAAATTTAATCAAAGTTAATGAATCTTGTTCCAACCAATATGCCATTGGCATATTTGACATTATTATAAATATGGTCTTTAGAGAAGTTAATTTTCCTTCCCTTGTTCTTAAATTTATATTTTTTCCCAATTATATTGAATTATTATAAAAAATTTATTGTTAAAATATTATAAAATTTTAAAGTGTTATTAAATTAGTATTTAATAGTTATTATAATAAAATAATATTATCAATATTCACATTACAAATTTAATTTATTTTTATAATAGTTTCTATTTTGCTATTTGGAATTAGTAGTATAATTTGTTATGTTTATATTTTGTAAAGTATACTTTAATATTTTATTAAAAATATATTAATATTGTATTAATAGGGTGTTGTGTTAAGACACCTCATGGTGGAAAGGTGATTGATTTAAAATTGGTATAACCAAAGCCAAGTAACATTTTTAGGTGATTTTTATGGCTTAAATGATTGTGGGTCTCAATTACTCAAGTCACAAGTTAGAGATACAAATAATCTTAACCCTCACATTACCTAACAA
Source organism: Pinus albicaulis (assembly GCA_034641835.2). Lineage (NCBI taxonomy): Eukaryota > Viridiplantae > Streptophyta > Pinopsida > Pinales > Pinaceae > Pinus > Pinus albicaulis. Next base: position 582,478,397 of record CM076578.1, on the reverse strand, counting down.
AGAAAAAATACATGACCACTATATTATAATATATATGACGATTCATTTAACCATGATTTTTAAAAATTTTAAAAAATTGTTATATGATTTATTTAAACTAATTATGATATAAGAACAATACTACAATAGTAAAGAACATTATAGGGTAATTGAAGATTTTATTTTCTTGTAATTTGACTTATTACCAGCCTAGATCCATCTTAACTCCGAATCTATCAAGCGCTAAGAGGGATCAAATCTCTCGAGGTGCAAACCTCTTTTTTGAGTGCAAAACTTGAGAAAAGTTTTGCACCTCAAAAGATTTGATCCCTCTCGGTGCTTGATAGATCCAGAGCTAAGATGGATCTAGGTTGGTTTCAGTCGTGTGCTGCCAAAGAAAATCTATCGAAGATATGATTAATTTTATCAATAATATGTAACTATATCAAATATTAATATAATCATTTTAAATATGCTAAATAATTCTGGGATTAACTTGGTCATTTTAATTTTAAATTTTCTTACTTACCATAGTTCGTTGAGATGATAAATATTGTTAATAACTATAATGATGAAAAATGACGAAATATTTTTTTTAATGCAAAGTGACAATAATAGTGTTGAAAGATAGAAAATGTGAATAATAAGAATGTACTCATGTTATAAATAGTCTTCATTGTGATCAATCTCAAACTATTTTATTCTACTATTCTTATTACCACCCTTGTTAGTTTTGTTATCTTTTCACATGGATTATATTAAAAATAAAATTTAAATCATAAACCAATTAAATCTTTTGCTTGAGTTGTTGTAGTAAACATGATACCTTGTCTCTCTTGCTCTCCAATATTAATAGGTTCAATTACTATAACACAAAAATCAATGTAAATTGTCAATAACTTTTTATGCTTACACTAAAATCAATGCATATTGTTAATCCAATCACTTTAAAATTAATGTACCATCATATATCCAATTAATTCAAATCATAAATCAACATATACATTGAAATCAAAGCATTTGATGCAAGAAATCAAATGAGATTGGAAAATAACTTCTACATTGAAATCAATGCACCTAATGCAAGCAATCGAATAAGATTAGAAACCAACATCTACATTGAAATCAATGCATTTATTCAAAGAAATCAAATAGGATTAGAAATCGCCATCTACACTAAAATCAATGCATTTAGTGCAAACAATCAAATAGGATTAGAAATAATCTACATTTAAATCAATACATCTAGTGCAAGCAATCAAATATAATTATAAATCGATGTCTAAATTGAAATCAACACATCTAGTGAAAGCAATCAAATAGTATTAGAAATCACCACCTACACTGAAATCAATGCATCTAGTGCAAGTAATCAAATATCATTAGAAATAAATATCTACACTAAAATCGATGCATCTAGTGCAAATAATCAAATAGGATTATAAATCACCATCTCTTGTTTTTTGTCTCTCTATCTCACCCCCCTATACACACACGCTCTCACACTCCATATATATCACTCTCTTTGTCAATCACCCCCTCTCCCCATCTCTCTCTTCTTCACTCTCTTCACCTTCCATCTATATCTATATCTTCCCCTTCTCACCCTCTCCCCCGCTAATATCTCTCTTTCCTCCTTTTTTCCTCTCTTCCTCTCTCTCTCTCTAGAAACCAAAATCTACACTGAAATCGATGCATTTACTCAAAGAAATAAAATATGTTTAAAAATCTCCATCTACACTAAAATCAATGCATTTAGTGCAAACAATCAAATAGGATTATAAATTACCATCTCTTGTTTTTTCCCTCTCTATCTCACCCCCCTAAACACACACGCTCTCGCACTCCATATATATCATTCTCTTTATCAATCACCCCCTCTCCCCATCTCTCTCTTCTTCACTCTCTTCACCTTCCATCTATATCTCTATCTTCCCCTTCTCTCCCTCTCCCCTGCTAATATCTCTCTTTCCTCCTTTCTTCCTCTCTCCCTCTCTCTGTCTTCCTTATCACTCACCATATCTCTCTAGAAACCAACATCTACACTGAAATCAATACATTTACTCAAAGAAATCAAATAGGATTAGAAATCACCATCTACACTGAAATCAATGCATTTAGTGCAAACAATCAAGTAGGATTAGAAATCATCTACATTGAAATCAATTCATATAGTGTAAGTAATCAAATATAATCATAAATCGACATCTAAATTGAAATCAAAACATTCAGTGCAAGAAATCACCACCTACACTGAAATCAATGCATCTAGTGCAAGTAATTAAATATAATTAGAAATACATATCTACACTAAAATCAATCCATTTAGTGCAAATAATCAAATAGGATTAGAAATCACCATCTCCACTTATATTAATCCATCTAGTGCGAGAAACATTCCTCCCTCTCTCCACCCTCCATCCATATCTATATCCTCCACTATCTATTCTTTTTTGTCTCTCTATATCACCCCCCTAAACACACACGCTCTCGCACTCCGTATATATCAATCTCTTTGTCAATCACCCCCTCTCCCCATCTCTCTCTTCTTCCCTCTATTCACCTTCCATCTATATCTCTATCTTCCCCTTCTCTCCCTCTCCCCTACTAATATCTCTCTTTCCTCCTTTTGTACTCTCTCCCTATCTCTCCATCTTCCTTATCACTCACTCTCTCTCTCTCTCTAGAAACCAACAACTACACTGAAATCAATGCATTTACTCAAAGAAACCAAACAGGATTAGAAACCGTCATCTACACTGAAATCAATGCATTTAGTGCAAACAATCAAATAGGATTAGAAATCATCTACAATGAAATCAATTCATCTAGTGCAAGTAATAAAATATAATTATAAATCGACATCTAAATTGAAATCAACAACTTTAGTGCAAGAAATCAAATTGTATTAGAAATCACCACCTACACGGAAATCAATGCATCTAGTGCAAGAAACCAAATATCATTAGAAAATAAATATCTACGATAAAATCGATGCATATGGTACGGAGCAATCAAATAGGATTATAGGCACCATCTCCAGTTATATCAATCCATCTAGTGTGAGAAATATTCTTCCTTTCTCCACCCTCCATCCATATCTATATCCCCCTCCATCTCTTCTTTTCTATCTCTATCTCACCCCCCTAAACACACACGCTTTCGTACTCCATATATATCAATCTCTTTGTCAATCCCCTCCTCTCCCCATCTCTCTCTTCTTCCCTCCCTTCACCTTCCATCTATATCCCTATCTTCACCTTCTCTCCCTCTCCCTCGCTAATATCTCTCTTTCCTCCTTTTGTCCTCTTTCCTTATTTTGTCCTCTCTCCCTCTCTCTTCATCTTCCTTATCACTCACTCTCGCTCTCTCTCTCCATATTTCTCTCTCTATGCCTTTCTTCTTACCTCCCTCTCCCTCCCCCTCTAATTCCATCTCTCTTTCCCTCCTCTCTCTACTCTCTCACATTCTCTCTCTCCCTTCCTCTCTTTCCCTTTCTCTCCCATCTCTCTCTCCCTCTCTGTCTCTCTTCACCCATCAACTATGTTACTATATCCCTCCCTCTCTTCTTATATCTCCTCCCCCCCCCCCCCCCTATCTCCATCTCTCCTTATTTGTCTCTTTATCTCGGCCTGAAACATACACGCTCTCTTTGTATCTCCCTTGTCAATCCTTCTCTCTCTCCACTTCTCACTCTCTATATTTATTATTTCCTACATCTCTCCCCCTCCAACTGCATCTCTCTATCAATCCCTCTCTCCTTCTCTCTCTCGTCCTTCCTCTATCTCTCTCTCTCTCTCTCTCTCCTAACTCCCTCTCTCTTCCCTCATCTCTCTCTCTCTCTCTCTCTCTCTCTCTCTTCCCTCCAATACTCTCCCTTCCCCCATCACTCTCCTCCTCTCTCTCATCCTTCCTCTCTCTTCCTTTCTCTCCTACCTCCCTATCTTTTTTCCCTACAATCCTCTCTCTTCCCCCCTCTCTCTCTCTCTCATCCTCTCTCTTCCCCCATCTCCCTTTCTTTCTCTCTCTCTTTCCACCCCTCTCTCTCTCTCCAACTACATTACTATATCCCTCCCTCTCTCCTTCTCTCTTCTTCTCTCCCCCTTCTTTCCATGCATCTTACTTTGTCTCTTTATCTCACCCCTAAACATACACACTCTCTCTCCATCTCTCCCTTATAACTCTCTCTCTCTCTATATTTCTTCTTATTTATGTAAACTAATGAACATAAATATTCGTAAATATAAAGGAGATTATCGAGTAAATATGAAAAATGGTTTTATTTACTTACCATACCTCTAGTTTATTTATATTTTTATTTATTTAACATACCTCTTTTATTTACTATGGTATTTGGCCCATAGGCTTTTATATAATTAAATTTTTATTTATAATCCTATTTGATACATTGTTATTTATTTACCTTACTTCTTTATACCTCTTTTATATTTAATTATTTACCATACATCTTTATACCTCTTTTATATTTATTTATTTACCATAATTATTTTATAAATATGGTATTTGGCCCATGGTATCAATATTAATTTGTCCCATGGTATTCGTCCCATAGGCTTCATCTAAATAAAACCTCTTTTCTGAGTTTTTTTAAATATAAAAAGGTTTATGGAGTAAATATAAAAATAATTTTTTATTTATTTACCACACATCTAGTTTATATATATTTTTATTTATTTACCGTAGTTCTGGAGTAAGTATAAAAATAGGTTTTATTATTTACCATACCTCATGTTTATTTATAATTTTATTTATTTAAATTTTAAAATATTCCAACTTTGATGGAGAAATATTTATGTCTTTGGTATTGAATTTAGTTAAAAGTAAATATGTTTAAAATTTTACTTAATTTGGAAATTTAATGTGGTAAATTTTTTTGTTAAAGGTAAAATTTGATCCATTCAAATTCACGTATATAATTTACTATCCATTAAAATTATATAAATAATACATAGTTGTATCTTAATAGTTAATATCAGCCCATTAATAAGTTAAAAAAGTTATATATAATATAAATATTCAAGTTATATAAAATTCAAGATTAGGTTAATGATTTGGCCAATATTAGAAAAAGTAAAATTTATTATTTCTTGAGAACGTGACATAACCAACATCCGGGTCATACTAGAATGTAGATTGTACCCAATAATAGTTAATCTTAGCCCATTAATAAGTTAAAAAAGTTATATATAATATAAATATTCAAGTTATATAAAATTCAAGATGTGACAACCTTATTAAGAGTTAACTAGTATTAACTAGTTAAACACAATTTGCTTATTTTTATTTTCTGGCAAGAAAGACTTAATTGTTATGTTTATGAAACAAATTATTATTTTGTTTTTTGTTATTGAGTTAATTGGAGGAATTAATGAATAAAAAGAAAATCTTTTAAGCTGATGGTAAAAAGTTTCCAAGAATAGGAGGTGGTTGGGGACAGTTGGAAAACAGTTACCTACTCCTCTGAAGATAAAGTTGAATCCCAAGAGAGGAGTAGGGGTTCTGTGAAAAAAAGTTATAAGGGAGTATTTTCTAGAGTTGGTTGGGGACCAGTTGAAACTAGCTCATAGAAACCCTTATAAAGCCTGAAGTTCTGAGTGTGCCCGGATTGGCCATCCAGAGGTCATAGTAGAAAGGAATTATTTTCCACTGTTAACCCGTGGCACCGTCCAAATTCTAGAGCTAGAGGGCAAGTGGAGGACATCATAGCCTCCCTTGAAGGTTGGGAGGACCACAGTTTGAAAGATTAAGTTCCAAATAAGTATACAGAACTAGAGTATGTTGAGCTACAGTCTTAATATGAAAAATTTAGACTATTTTAGATTTTACTGATTTTACAATGCATCCATGGAGGATTGAATATCGAAGTTATGTTAAGAGGTTGTCGTGAATTTTTTGTGTAAAGGAAGTTCTGTTAAATAGTAGTAATGTAATTTCTGTGTAAAGGAAAGAAAGGTATTACTATTAAAAATTACATTTATATTTTTTGTGGACTGCGGTATGAATTTATATGTTTACCTATCAAGAACATACAGGGATTTATTGCAATTACAGGAAAATCAATAGTATTTCCTTATTACAGCTATAAACTTACTGTACGCACAGATACCGGTATGTATTCAGTAGGGAAGCAAACAATAAAATGATACAAACAATTAACGAAAATGCACACTGTAATATATATTGATACTCATAGATTTAAATCTCTTGATGACTGTTACAGGTTGCAAACTAGTAAATCAAGAAACGTAGAACTTGAGCTTTAGGGTTTGGGCCGAAACCCTACCCTTGCCCATTTGTTCTTTGTAAACCAATCTCTATACTCAGACCTTCACTCAGTGGTTCGGTCATCGAATACCCTATGATAAAAGCAACGAGTAAGCAAATAAAGATTGGTGGAGTATAAGTTAACATTATTGCTATATTAGAGAGGAAAAAATAAATAAATAGAACCTATACGAAAGAAACCACAGAAACCCTCGTCACTGTATCATGAGGCGAGTAAACAAAAAATTGGTATATGATAAAGATAAACCGTGAAATATCGCTCAAGAATACAAAAAATATAAACATTATTTCGCTCTAAGATGCAATGCATGCTTAGCAATGTATGCATGCATAGAGTAAATCCCTCAGAAATATTATTATGCAAGAAGAAGTTAAAACCAAGGCATTTCGAACAGCTTTATAAAATGCATCATAGAGAAAAAAAAGAGAGATCCGAACCAGCATGTAAAAATATTAGCTCGATTATCATTACAAATGTATATAAGAGCATAAGAAATTCGATAAAAAGAAAACCCCGTTCTTTCTTTAAACCCTGAATTAAGTTGGCGGGTTAAAACCCTTCCTAAACATTTCAATGGAGTCTGACTGTATCAAATTACAAAAGAACTGTAGAAATTAGAGAGTCTTTGAACTCTTGACATTTCTTTTATCAGTTAAAAACTAATGAGAAGAAAAATTAACGGCCTAATGAGGGTTTTCAGAATGATACGAGACCGGAACCCTAGGGTTTCAGCTCCCTCTGTAATTATGGTACATGTATATTAACGCGACATAAGGAAAGCATTCAAGGACCAAGGTAAGCGCAAATGTGACTTGAATAGCAAGAGCAAGTAACAAACTTTCCACAGATTAAAAACAAATCAACCTATGAGATAAGAGGTTGTGCACAATAACTTATCCACAAAAGAGGATGGAAACCCTCGGTGAACAAATTAAATGTTAAGGAATTTACCTGAGATCTATTAAAGGATTTCGTGATGGCTAGGACTAAAAAGCCTGAAAAGAACAAGATGGGTATTAAACCTTTCAGAACATAAACCACTGAAAACAATAGCCGAGATTGTAGATGAAATTTTGATTAAACACTATAATCTAATGTGCAGAAGATGAAAGTAATCATTTTATACCCGAGAACCTCCTTCTGCTAGCATTTTCCTCAGGGTTTTAATCTCTCAAAACCCTACAACTAGACACGGTTGAGGTTTTTAATCATTGCAAATCTCTTTTAACTGGAGAAAGTTAACAATTCGGAAACCAATAAAATGTAGAGCCATATCTGTAAACTTCCCAAGAGAACCAGGTAGAAAATTGGTAGTATTTATGAAGTTATGGGTGGAGAAAAACCATAGTTCCTCGGCAGTGTTAAGCTCAGGTTGTGACTTCCGCTCCGCAAGAAAAATGCTCGATGTAACTGGCAGTCTCGACTTGGGGAATTTCGATAGACCTTTGCAGCAAATCTCGAGGAGAATCACGAAGGACATGGCAGCTGTCCCAGTGGTGTTAATGCGCTGAGAAGTGGGTCAAGTGGAGTTGGCACCAACTCCGTAGGATTTTAATGTCCATTGCCAGGTGGATCTCCACCAACCCAAAACCAACAAATAACATAGACTTGTGCATATAAGATATGTCCATTTCAATGATCCGAATTTATTACAACTAGAGTGAACCAAGTTATCATGTGCCAATAATCTATCAAGCCATAGTTCATACAATTATCAAGGTATCGGGATAGAGTAATATATCTATGAACCTATATTCGAATGTGAAAGAAGTAAACCACTCATAAAAGTTGTGCATTATATTCTGATAGAATTATTCACATCCAGTACTTCAATAATTATCAAGTCAATGTTAAGAGAACTCAGAACCAATAGCATTGATTGGTTAATCAGTTTGGTTATATACATATTGATAGTTATGATGCATATGAATAATGTTTATATGATAGTGGTAAGTAAAAAAAAAAAATTACTGTAGTAATTATGTTAGGTTGATGGTGACAAGTGGTATCAGAGCCAGTTGCTACATTGGGATCCTAAGGGTCTACTAATAGTGAAGTTGTGTATGTGATTAGTGCACACAGAGAGGGAGAACCAGTGACAATGAGAAGAACGATAGCATCACAATCGCAACCAGAGGAAACTCAAGCACCAACAGTCTTGAATCCAGAGATGTGGGTTCAATTAAGTGTAGAACAGCATCAAAAGAATATTCGATTGCTCGAAGAAAAGCAGCACCAAACTGGTTATTTGTTGAACACAGTGCAGCAATTACAAGAGGAAATGTTAAGACTTAGAAAGGACAATGAGCGATTGCTGCAAGATCAGGAGAAAAATTCAAAAAGTTTATCAGACAAACAAAATCAGGAGATGGGACATCCCAGTGCTGAAAAGGAATTATTAGCAGAACAAGAAGATCAGCAAACTAGAAATAACAATACAGGAAGAACTGAAAAGAGTCCCTCCCAAAAGAGCAAAAACATGAATTATAATGAGATGGAGTCGGGCAATTTGTCTGACTAGCAAGACAATAAGAGACAGAAAGTGGAACTATAGGGGGAGTTTCACAAAATTAAACCACCAAATTTTGATGGTGAGGCTGAGGAGGTGGCTAAAGCCTGGTTAATTAATATAAACAAGCACTTCCAGGTGTATGGATATAGTAGAAATCTGAAGGCCAGATTGGCTATGTACCAGTTATGGGAAAACGCCACTCTGCGGTGGGAAGAAGTGAAAAATGTACGCAGTATTGATGAACAAGACATCACTTGGGAGCTGTTCCAGCAGTATTTCAAAGACAAGTATTTGACAGAAAGGTTTTATGATGATAAGGCTAAGTAATTCCATGATTTATGGTTGGGGCAGATGACCATGTACGATTATGTCACTAAATTCACTTCCCTACTACGCTATGTCCCCTATCTCCGAGAGGAAAAGGCCAAAGTGCAGAGGTTTCTGAGTAGTCTACCTACTCATATGAGAGAACGGATAGAATTTGTTAATCCTTAGACCATGGATGAAGCCATCTGTAAAGCCCGGATGTGCTATCAGCAGTCCAAGGCCAAAGGTGAAGGAGGGAAAAGCTGGCAGCCAAAGAAAAACCAAAAACATAATTCCAATTTTAAAAGCAGTAAAAGTGCAAATTCTAAAGGCACGACACGGAATTCCATCAGTAAGAAATTTGGCAGAAATCACCAAAGAATTAAATGGCCAAGGGAAGAGAAGCCCATGGAGGCATCTAGCAAGCCGGAGCAGGGACAGACCACAAAACCTCCTTTGCAATGCTGGGGCTCTGGAGAGGCTCATTATTATAAAACTGTCCACAGCAAAATAAAAGTGAAACTGTAGCAAATCTGCAGGAGGCATCTACTGTAGGGGACATGGCGCGTAACATACCCCACATCAATGCAGCCTTGGAAGATCGACAGGCTGATTTTCAGCCCACAATGATCGAACTAGAAGGTACTTTACTAAGTAAACCTGTTTCAATTTTGGTAGATACTGGAGCAAGTTTTAGTTACGTAAGTCCCAAGTTAGTGGAAATGTGTAAATTGAAGGAACAGAAATTTAAGAATTCTTGGCTAGTACAGCTAGCTACTGGGGAAAAATGAAAGGTAACAGCAAAAGTTCCTAACTGTGCGCTGGAAGTGGCAGAACAGCAGCTACAACTAGATCTAAATATCTTACCACTGGGGTCTTATGATGTATTATTAGGTATGGACTGGTTGGAAAGACACTGGACCCTAGTGGACTGCAAAGAAAAGATTATCTACCTCAGAATGCAAGATGGCACGCGAAAATAAATTCAAGGAATTAAAAAGCCTGTGCAATTACGACCAATAACAACATCCCAAATGGGTAAGTGTATCAGAAAGGGACGTCAACTGTATGAAATACAACTAGGATATGCAGACTCCAAGGAAAAGGCTCCAATAATGGAAGATATTCCTATAGTACAGGAATTTCTGGATGTATTTCCAGAAAACATTCCTGGTTTGCCACCCAAGAGGGATATTGACTTTACCATTGAATTGCTACCAGGAGCCTCTCCGGTGTCAAGAGCCCCTTATAGAATGAGCGTGCCAGAATTAACAGAACTAAAGATACAACTACAAGAACTGTTAGATAAAATTTATATCCATCCAAGTGTGTCTCCATGAGGAGCACCGGTCCTATTTGTTAAGAAGAAATACGGGACTTTACGCATGTGTATGGATTACAGGCAGCTTAATAAGCTGACAGTTAGGAAAAAATACCCCTTACCAAGGATCGATGACTTATTCGATCAAGTAAGAGGGGATAAGGTGTTTTCCAAGATAGACTTAAGATCCGGATATCATGAGATTCAGATTAAAGATGAAGATATTTGCAAAACAAAATTTCGCACTCGTTATGGACATTATGAATTTGTGGTGCTACCCTTCGGATTAACTAATGCACCGGCAACCTTTATGAGGTTGACGCATGGCATCTTTCATCAATTTTTGGATAACTTTGTACTCATTTTCATAGATGACATACTGATATATTCAAAGAGTGAGGAGGAACATAAGGAGAATTTGAGAATAATTTTGGAAATGTTGAGAAAGCATCAGCTTTATGCTAAGTTTAGCAAATGCAATTTCTTTAAAACATAAAACCAATATCTAGGACATGTTATATCAGTTGAAGGAATATTTGTTGATCCAAAAAAGATAAAAACTATTATGGAATGACAAGTACCTCAGAATGTGGCTGACATTAGATCGTTTATGGGTCTAGCTGGTTATTATAGAAGGTTTATAGAAGGATTTTCTAAAATTGCTTTTCCTATTACATCTTTGCAGAAGAAAGGAAGGATTTTCAAATGGACAAATGAATGTCAGAATAGATTTGAAAAGCTGAAACAACTTCTGACTATAACACCAGTACTGAGGGTAGCTGACCCTGATAAAGACTATGAAGTTTGTACTGATGCTAGCAAAGAAGGTGTTGGAGCAATATTAACTCAGGAAGGTAAGGTGATAGCATACACATCTAGAAAACTGAAAGACCATGAATAGAAATATTATGCTTATGATTTGGAGATGACAGCATTTGTACACGCTCTCCGGGTGTGGAAGCATTACTTGCTGGGTAAGAGGTTTGTACTTAAAACATACCATAGTAGCTTGACTAATTATTTTAAGCAAGCAGATTTAAATTCTAGACAAGCAAGATGGAATGCCTTTTTGAGTGAATTTGACATGGACATACAACATGTTAAGGGGAAGGAAAATCGAGTTGCAGACGCGTTAAGCAGAAAACTGCATGGTATTTATGCTTTATACTGTAATCAGCTAGAAAGCCAACTGATGAAACAGTTAAAAGAAGAAGCACAAAAAGACCCGGAATATAAATTCTTGTGGCAGCAAATGGAAGAAGATAAAAAGCAAGGCAAAACATCCGATTTTGGAAAGAATGAAGATCAGGTGTTAACTTTTTGAGGGAGAATTTATGTGCCCAATCGAACAAGTCTAAAGGAGTTAATAATGAATGAGTTCCACCGCAGCAATTATGTTGGCCATCTAGGATATCAAAAGATGCTTACTGCAATAAAAAAGACATATTTTTGGCCAGGTATGTGCAAAAATATTGTTGAGTATCTAAGCAAATGTTTGGAATGCCAGCAGGTCAAGGTGGAGCACCAACATCCTGCAGGGCTATTTCAGCCCATACCCATCCCTGAATGCAAGTGGGAGGTTATTTCCTTATATTTTATCACGGGTTTACCACGAAGAAAAAGACAAAATGACTCTATTATGGTAGTGGTAGACAGATTAAGTAAGTCTGCCCATTTCATACCTGTATAGTCTACGTACAAGACGGTACAGATTGTAGATATATTTATGAAGGAAATCTTTAGGTTGCATGGCATACCTAAGATTGTGATTACAGATCGGGATGTTAAGTTTACATCCACATTTTGGAAAACTTTGTTTTCTGGTCTGGGAAAACATACACACTTTAGTACTATCTATCATCCTTAGACTGATGGGCAGACAGAATGGGTAAACCAAGTTCTATAAGACATGCTGCACATGTATGTGATGCACCAGCCAACCAAGTGGGAAGACTACTTGAACCTTGTGGAGTTTGCTTATAAAAATTGGTATCAGGAATCTCTAAAAGTGAGTCCTTTCGAGGCATTGTATGGTAGGCAATGTCGAACACCTATAAACTAGAGCAATCCTGAAAAAAAATTATTGTTGGGACCTGAAATGTTGGCTGAAATGGAAGCCAAGGTAGAAAGAATAAGGAAAAATATGAGGTTGCGTAAGATCGACAAAATATTTATGCAGATAAGAAAAGATCTTACCGTGAATTTTTGGTAGGGGACCATGTTTACGTGAGAATTAAGCCCAAGAGAAGTACCATGAGATGGACCTCTTGTGCCAAATTGGCTCTCCGGTACTATGGGCCTTTCCAAATACTTGAAAGAGTGGGACCAGTAGCCTATAGATTGGCCTTACCTAGTCATATTCAAGTACACAATCTGTTCCATGTGTCCTTACTAAAGCAATATGTACATGATGAAAAACATGCGATTCACTGGCAAAGTATTCAGGTAGGAAAAAGGATAGGAATCCTAACTTAAAGTTCTGAATAATTGATGCATACTGACTTGAAAACACTTTGTTTATTCAGGTAGAACCGGACGGAGAGTTTCTGGTCGAGCCGCAACGCATACTAAACAGAAGAAAATTTGAACTCCGCAAACAAGTAGTTATCCAGGGGAAAGTGCAGTGGAAGCACTTTAGACCAGATTAAGCTACTTGGGAGGACGAGAAATTTATGCGGGAAGCTTACCCAGAGCTCTTCACAGAGCTGGGCTGGAACACCGAGGGCGGTGTTACTTCCAGGGGGGAAGATGTGACAACCTCATTAAGAGTTAACTAGTATTAACTAGTTAAACACAATTTGCTTATTTTCATTTTCTGGCAAGAAAGACTTAATTGTTATGTTTATGAAACAAATTATTATTATTTTTTTGTTATTGAGTTAATTGGAGGAATTAATGAGTAAAAAGAAAATCTTTTAAGCTGATGGTAAAAATTTTCCAAGAATAGGAGGTGGTTGGAAACATTTGGAAAACAGTTACCTACTCCTCTGAGGATAAAGTTGAATCCTAGGAGAGGAGTAGGGGTTCTGTGAAAAAGAGGTATATGGGAGTATTTTCTAGAGCTGGTTGGGGAACAGTTGAAAATAGCTCACAACAACCTTTATAAAGCCTGAATTTCTGAGTGTGACTGGATTGGCCATCCAGAGGTCATAGCAAAAAAGAATTATTTTCCACTGTTAACACGTGGCACCGTCTAGATTCTAGAGCTAGGGGGCAAGTGGAGAACATCATAGCCTCCCTTAAAGGTTGGGAGGACCACAGTTTGAAATATTAAGTTCTGGATAAGTATACAGAATCAGAGTATGTTGAGCTACATTCTTAATACGAAAAGTTTAGACTGTTTTAGATTTTACTGATTTTACAATGCATCCATAAAGGATTGAATATCGAAGTTCTGTTAAGAGGTTGTCGTGAATTTTCTGTGTAAAGGAAGTTCTGTTAAATGGTAGTGATGTAATTTTTGTGTAAAGGAAAGAAAGGTACTACTGTTAAAAATTACATTTATATTTTGTGTGGACTGCGGTATGAATTTATATGTTTACCTATCAAGAACATACAAGAATTTATTGCAATTACAGGAAAATAAATGGTATTTTCTTATTACAGCTATAACCTTACTGTACGAATAGATACCGGTATGTATTCAATGATGAATCAAACAATAAAACGATACAAATAGTTAACGAAAATGCATGTTGTAATATATATTGATACTCATAGATTTAAATCTCTTGATGACTGTTAAAGGTAGCAAACCAGTAAATCAAGAAACGTAGAACTTGAGCTTTAGGGTTTGGGCCGAACCCTACCCTTGCCCATTTGTTCTTTGTAAACCAATCTCTATACTCAGACCTTCACTCGGTGGTCTGGTCACCGTATATCCTATGATAAAAGCAACGAGTAAGAAAATAAATATTGGCAGAGTATAAGTTAACAGTGTCACTATATTATAGAGGCAAAAAAAAAACAGAACCTATACGAAAGAAACAACAAAAACCCTCGTCATTGTATCGTGCGGCGAGTAAACACAAAATTGGTATATGATAAAGATAAACCGTGAAATATCGTTCAAGAATATAACAAATATAAACATTATTTCTCTCTAAGATGCAATGCATGGAGTAAAGCCCTCACAAATATTATTATGCAAGAAGAAGTTAAAACCAAGGAATTTCGAAAAGATTTATAAAATGCATCATAGAGAAAAAAAAAAAAGAGATCCAAACCAGCATGTAAATATATTAACTCGGTTATCATTGCAAATGTATATAAGAGCATAACAAAGTCGATAAAATGGAAACCCCTTTCTTTCTTTAAACCCTGAATTAAGTTGGAGGGTTAAAACCCTTCCTAAACATTTCAATGGAGTTCGACTGTATCAAATTACAAAAAAACTATAGAAATCAGAGAGTCTTCGAATTCTTGACATTTATTTTATTAGTTAAAAACTAATGAGAAGAAACATTAACGGCCCAATGAGGGTTTTCAGAATGATACGAGATCGGAACCCTAGGGTTTCGGCTCCCTTTATAATTATGGTACCTGTATATTAACGCGCCGTAAGGAAAGCGTTCAAGGACCAAGGTAAGCGTAAATGTGACTTGAATAATAAGAGCAAGCAACAAACCTGCCACAGACAAAAAACAAATCAATCTATGAGATAAGAGGTTGTACGCAATAACTTAACTGGAAAAGAGGATGGAAACCCTCGGTGAACAAATTAACTGGTAAAGAATTTACCTGAGATCTATTAAAGGATTTCACGATGGCTAGCACTGAAAAGCCTAAAAAGAACAAGATGGTTATTAAACCTTTCAGAACATAAACCACTGAAAACAATAGTCGAGATTGTAGATAAAATTCCGATTAAACACTATAATCTAATGTGCAGAAGATGAAAGTAATCATTTTATACCTAAGAACCTCCTTCTGCGAGCATTTGCCTCATGGTTTTAAGCTCTCGAAACCCTGCAGCTGGGCACAGTTGAGGTTTTTAATCATTGCAAATCTCTTTTAACTGGAGAAAGTTAACAATTCAGAAACCAATAAAACGTAGAGCCATACTTGTAAACTCCCCAAGAGAACTAGGCAGAAAACTGGTAGTATTTATGAAGTTCTGGGCGGAGAAAAACCATAGTTCCTCGGTGGTGTTAAGCTCGGGCTGTGACTTCCGCTCTGCAAGAAAAATGCTTGGTGTAACTAGCAGTCTCGACTTGGGGAATTTCGATAGACCTCTGCAACAAATATCGAGGAGAATCATGAAGGACATGGCAGCTGTCCCAGTGGTGTTAATGCACTTAGCAGTGGGTCAAGAAGAGTTGGCACCAACTTTGTAGGATTTTAATGTCCATTGCCGGGTGGATCTCCACCAACCCAAAACCAACAAATAACATAGACTTATGCATATAAGATATATCCATTCCAATAATCCGAATGTATTACAACTGGAGTGAACCAAGTTATTGTGCGCCAATAATCTATTAAGCCATAGTTCATACAATTATCAAGGTAACGAGATAGAATAATATATCCATGAACCTATATTCGAATGTGCAAGAAGTAAACTACTCATAAAAGTTGTGCAATATGTTCTGATAGAATTATTCACATCCAGTACTTCAATAATTATCAAGTCGATGTTAAAAGAACTCAGAACCAATAGCATTGATTGGTTAATCAGTTTGGTTATATACATATCGATTGGTCTGATGCATATGAATAATGTTTATATGATAGTGGTAAGTAATTTTTTTTTACTGTAGTAATTATGTTAGGTTGATGGTGACACAAGATTAGGTTAATTCTTTGGCCGACATTAGAAAAAGTAAAATTTATTATTTTTTGAGAATGTGATGTACTCGACATCGAGGTCATACTGGGCTATAGATTGCACCTCTTAGCGCAATTAGGTTTTTATGTAGATACCAGATAAATACCCAAAATAATATTATTAACAAGATAAAAAATAAGTAGTGATCCCATAATGAATAATATGTGATAAAATAATAATTAATATAATAAAAAATAATGATAATGAAATGATACTAACGATTATTGAAGTAGTTTGTTATTATCCCCTAAACAAATCTTCAAATGTCCCCATAGATAACTACTCCTTGATATAATGGTCATTATTTTATTATTACTATAATGGTTATTATATTGATCATCTTAAGGAGTACGATCCTTCATATTATCACCCATTTAGAAGAATTTTTACATTATATGTGTAATACCAAGGTATCCCTATAACCTCTAATATAGTCATCCCCAACATGCTATGAACTTAGACACACAAATTCTGAAATACACCATAACCATTAGGCACTATGTGTATGCCACACACACTATGACGCATAACCCAAAGACCCATTATTAAACTTTTGTCCCTAACTACACTCACCTTGGACACATTACACCCTTTTACTTGATGACCCCAAATATAATCACACCTACAAAAATTATGAAACTGAGCATACAAAACCCTCAGTATATATAACACCTCCTCCACATGACCCTTGGTACACTAAGTAGCACAAAATTTAATCCATTAGCACATATTTACCCCTAACCACTATAAACCAAACCACACTATAAATCTAAGGCTTATTACTGATCCATAATTACCACTAACCCTTCCCAACAATTCCCACAATCATTCCTTGAATCAACGATGATCACTAGTCATTATGACGAAAAAGATTAGTTTTTAGCTAGTATATGGTTTCCATGTCACTTTTCTAGTACCTAAAAATTTTAGTGTCTCGGCCTCTCGAGGGTTTGACATGAGATAAAGGTGTAACACAAAACAACTTATATGAATTTAGAAGGAATATCTTTGACTAGAGATGTAGAAATAAAGAAAAGATCAAAATAACATTTGATAAGTCTTTTAGGCCAAATTTCTTTTAGAAAGGCGACATGGTATTACTATGGGACAGAGGAAGATAGAAGCCTCGAAAACATGGGAAGTTTGAAAACTTATGGGATGGACATTATATGATCTGAGATATGGTTGGTCCAAATTAGTTTTATCTCAGCCAATTGGATAGTGAGCCAATGAATCTGCTTATAAATGAATATTAGCTCAAGTTATTCTTCACCAAGGATGTGTGATATCCAAGGGGAATCCTTCTGTAATGTATTCCTAACCTTTTCTTGCCTTTAATTTTAGCATTTTAACTTTAACATTTTTATTATAGCATATTATTTATTTTATTTGATTTGGTTCAATATTAACAATGGTACATATGGCGTGTGCTAGTAATATTTCTTGCGGTTGCATATTTGGGATCGTTGCAAATTCTAGAGCTAGCACATGCTTTCCTAAAGATTAAGAACACATCCCCATATGTAACCTAATTTCTCTTTCCATGTGTACCTAATAGAGAAAGGAAGAGAGCCATAAAAGATGGACAAGACATTCACCAAATTTTCAAGTCTGGAAGTCGCAGGGTATTTTTTCCCATCCTCTCTTCTTCCTCTATCCAATTTTGTACCCCTCGGGAATTATAAAAATATGTTATTGCATTATGAACTTACATAAAAGGCTTATCTCCTTGGGACATGGTTATTAAGCAAGTTTCTTTAGAGTTTTTTTTATAACTTCATTGATTTTTTTTTAGCGATTAACAATTAATTGAGATTTTTCACTCACATCCTTCAAAGTTGGAAATTTTCTTAATAACTAGGTCCTAAATGAATTATCTAAGTCTAGGTTTAGTGTATATTAACATGTTAATAATTATATTAAGTTTTATGTAATTACATTAGGTTTTTTTTATTATTTTTGATAATTAAAAGTTTATTCTAGCATGTTTCATATGGTATGTAGGTACTCTTTTTCATTATTGAAGTACCTGCATTACCTTGTACCTCATTTTGGGTGAATTTTTTTATTTTTTCTTTATGGAAAGCCAATTTTATTTTAAAAAAAAGAAAAAAAAAAGTGAGGAAAAAGAAAAAAAAAATTAAATAAAAACAAAACATTTCCAAAACATGTTTTTTTGTCCGGGCTCAAATTAGTGCTCTCAAACACTTGATAGATTTCGATTAATTACTCAGCTGGAGTTATTTTTTCTTTATGAAAAGTCAATTTTACCTTAAAAAAAGGTGAGGAAAAAGACAAAAATTAGAAAATTAAATAAAAACAAATCATTTCCAAAAGATGTTTTTTTGGTCTGGGCTCAAATTAGTGCTCTCAAACACTACAGATTTTGATTAATTACTCAGCTAGAGTTCATGATGGCTGAAAATACGCTTGGAATTTGGGAAAAGATTCCAATCAAGGGGTGCACATGTGTCACATTGAAGTTTGTGTTTAGTGGTCTCATAAGGGAGTTTTTGTAATTGCTACTCCACACATGGAAACTCCATTTATCACAAATGGAAACCCTCTCTCTCGAGGTAGTGGATACCCCAAGGGGGAATCCCTCCTTCTCACATCTGTAAATTCCAATTACATTAGATTGTTGCAACCAGGCGGAAAGAGGGTGAAAGGACTATTATTTTTCATTATAATCTTTTTAACGTTTTTATTGGAATAAAAGAAAGGATTTGGAAGCTAACATGGTGCATTTGTCTTGTGAGCTGATTTAATTTTTAAATGAGATAATATTGTTTATAATTTATTGTCATGAATTCCTTGTTATTATTGGACTTTGAAGCGTGGTTGTGTTAATTTTACAATGTTATATGCTTGACACAATAATTTATTACAATTATTTATAGATTAGAAATCATTTTTTTCTAATAAATTTAGTCTTCCAACAATAATAAATAATTGTAGATGCAATAATAAACCAAATACAGAGTAGAAGATAGCTAAGAAAAACAAAGACACAGTAATTTGGTCAAACACTAAAACAAAAACCCCACAGAGGGGAAAACACTTTCCATATTATTGTATTAGATTATCATCAGAAGTTCAGCAGAGATATAAAATGTCCAAGTACATCTAGAATCATTAAAAGGGTTAAACCCTTTAGCAACCTAGTCAACTATCTGAGATCCAATCCAAAATGAGAAATGTAGTCAAATCTGGTGAAAAGTGAAATCTACAACTTTTGGTCAAAATCAAGATTTGTCAAAGTGGCCCTAACCAGTTAATGGTCAACTGTCAAATTATCCTCCAAAGAGCATGGTGAAATATTCAAATGACGTGGCTTCCTTCCTCACTAAAACCTAGTCAAATCAATCAAACTCTACCCATATAAATTTTGGTGAAAGCCAAAATTTGATCTGCGAAAATGTAGCCGAAATTGTGCAAACAACGTTGGTAAAAATACCTAGAAAATCTCAGTCAATGTGATAGCCCACTCAGCCTTCCATACTGATTCAAACATGCCCAAAAATACCAAAATTTAATGTTGGCCAAAGGCTTAAAACATAAGTCAAACTCGGTCAACAGAAAAAAAATTCTCCCTCATTTTCACATGTGAACTCAGACCCACAATTTTAGAGATATACAAACCAATCAAGAGATGACATGAATTGTTGATGATGCCTCCAATTTACGTGACATGAGGTCTAGTTATATGTGGCTGAGGAGGCTCAATTTCCTTGCCTAGGCCAACTTGAGCTTTTGTGTAGCTGAGGTCCATCCACTCACTCTCTCATTATATATCCCCTATGCTTTGTCTCTCCCACTCTCAACCATCTCTCCTCTCCCTCTTAATATATGCCCCTCTCCCCCATCTATATCTCCCTTACTATCTCTCTTCCACCACTTTCTCTCTACCCCTCTCTCCCTCTCCCTATTCATCTACATGTTTCTCTATCTTTGTCTCTCTCTTCCTTTTTATGTATCCACATGGATCCCCCCCCGCCCCCCCCCCCTATATATCCCACTCTCTCTCCCTCTTCCTCCCTACATCTCTCCCCCTCTATGTCCCTCTTCCTCCAACTATCTCTGCACCCCCTCCCCATCTCCCTCAATATATCTCGCATACTCTCTCTATCCCCCTCACCCCTCTCTCTCTCTCTTCCTCCCCCCACTCTCTATCTACTGCCCCCTCTCCCTCTCTCTCCCTCCCTTCACTCTCTCTCTACCATTCCGTCTCTCTCTCTCCCCCTCCCCTGCTCTCTCTCTCTACCATCCCTTGCTCTCTCACTCCTTATGTCTCACACACTCTCTCCCTCTCTCAATATCATTACCTCCCTCTCGCTTTTTTTCCTCCCACTCAAACTCTACCTCACTGTATCACATTTCCTCACCTTCTCTTTGGCTCTCCCTCTCCCCCCTCCCTCTCTCTCTCTCCCTCCTCTCCCTCTCATAATTTCTCCCCTTCTCCCTCCCCCTCTTTGTCTCACTCTTGGCCCCTCTCCGCCTATATTTATCCCATACAATCTTTCTTCTAGAATTATAACTCTATGCACATATCTCACTCTCTATTCCTATTTACCTCTAACTCTCTCTCTCCCCATCTCCCTCAATTTTTACCTCTAAATGTCTTTCTATCTCCCTCTCTCTCCCTTTCCCTCTCCATCTCATTTTCTCTCCCTATCTCCCCTCCTATATCTCCTACCCTCTCCATCTCCCTTCTCACTCACCTCAATCTCTCTTACTCTCTCCCCCACTCACTCTCTCTCCTCACAATCTCTATTTTTACACCTTCCCATCTCTTCCTCTCTCTTGCTCCCTCCCAAAATCTCTCTCACTTTCTCTTTCTATCTCACTCTCTCCCTCTCCCCTCTCACCCTAACTTTCTCTCCCTTCCTCCCTCCATCCATACCTTACCTTTGTCTCTCCCTCCCCAAAAGATATCCCTCCTCCCATCATATCTCTCCATGCCCATCTCCCTCCCTCTCCCTCCTCTCTCTAGCTATGTCTCTCTATCCCCCCCCTTTATCTATCTCTCCCTCACATCAGTCTCTCTCAATCTCCCTCTTCTAGGTCACTCTCTCTCTATCCCTCCACATCTTTATGTCCATCTCTCTCTCTCTCTCTCCTTCTCTATGTCTCTCTCTCTCTCTTACATGCACGTGCTCGAGGGAAACCCTATACCCTCTATCCCTCTCTCACCCTCCCCGACTTTATCTTTGTTCCTCCCCCATAAATTGTCCCTCAAATTGCCCCTCCCACACACTCTCTCTTTCAAAATATCTCTCTTTCTCCCCCCTTCGCTTCTCTCTCGCACATCCTCTCTCTCCGTAGCTTCTTATGCCCCTCTCCTTCCATCCTAACTTTCTCTCCGTCTCCCTCTCTATCACCCTCCCTCTATCTCCCACTCTATCTCTCAAACCCTCTATCTCTTTAGCCCCCATTGTTTCTCACCTTCTCGCTCCCTCCCTCTCTACCCCTTCTATCTATTTATCCCTCTCCCTCCCTCACTTTCTCTCTCTTGCCCACTCTCCCTCATCCTAACTCTCTTTCTACCTTTATCTCTCTCTCTCCCTCTCCTAAAATATCTCTTTATCCTTCCCTCTGGTTGCTCTCTCTTTCTCCCCCATCTCCCCTCCCTCTCCATACACTAGCTTCACTCTCCGTCCCTCCCTCCCTTGCTCTCTCTCTCTCTCTCTCTCTCTCTCTCTCTCTCCCCTCATCAAACTCTCTCCCACTCTCTCCCTCTCCCTCGCCATCTCTCTCTCTCTCTCTCTCTATCTCTCTCTCCCCACTCCTTATTTCACACTCCCACTCTCCCACCCTCTCTCCCTCTCACACTCTCCCACTATCTATCCCTCTCCCTCTGCCACCCCTATCTCTCCATATCTTTCTCTCCTTGACACACTCTCTCCCTATCCCTCTCCATTATCTCTATCCCCCCTTTCTCTCCCTATCACTCTCCCACTCTCTCCCTATCCCTCTCCATTCTCTCTCTCTCTTTCTCTCCAATCTCCCCTCTCTCTCCCTACACTTCCCTCTCTCTCCATACCCTTTCTCTCTCTCTCTCTCTCTTAGCACACTCTCTCCCACCCTCTCACTCTTCCTCATCTCGTATCTCTACCTCTCTCTCTCCCCCCTTATTCCACTCTCCCATTGTCTTTGTCACACTCTCTCCCAATATCTCTCCTTCTCCCTCATCCATCTCTATCACCTCCCCTTTTCTCTCACTGTCTCTCCCCCTCCCTCACTCTCTCACCCATGATACTTCTTTCTCTCTCTCTCCCTAGGCTGCCCTCACTCACTCTCACTCTCTCTCTCTCTCTTTGTGCACTCACCCTCTTCCCCCCCCTCCCCCCCCTCTCTCTCTTTGTGCACTCATCCTATCCCCCCTCGCTCTCTCTCTCTCCCTCCTCACCCTGCTTTGTCCCTCTCCCAACCCCCCCTCTCTCTCTATCCTCCTATTGCACTCTCTCCCACTCTATCTCCCTCTCCCTCTCCCCCTTTCTCTCCCTATCTTCGTGTCACACTCTCTCCTAGTCTCTCTCCCTCTCCCTCACCCCCTCTATCTCCCTCCCTCCCTATCACACTCTCTCCCACTCTCTCTCCATCTACCTCTCCCTATCTCTTCATCCCTTTCTCTCCATGTCACACTCTCCTGCTCTCTCCTTCTCCCTCTTACCCTCTCTTTCGCATCCTTCCCTCTCTTTCTCTCCCCGTCGCTCACCCAACTTGCACTCACTGTATATCTCTCTCCTTCTCCTCTCTCTCTCTCTCTCTTTGCCTCACCCAACCCCACCTAGCACTCTCTCTCTCTCCCCCTTTCTCGCACTATGTGTTTCTCCCTCTTTCCCTTTCCCCTCTCTCCCTCCCTCCCTCCACTCCCCCTCTCCCTCACAACCACCCACCCTCTCTCTCTCCCCCTTTCTCGTAGTATATCTCTCTCTCTTCCCCTTCCCCTTCCCCCTCTCTCTCAACCTTGCCCCCTCTCTCTTCGCCCTCCCCTCATCAAACTCTCTCTTCCTCCTACTTAGTCATTCTCACTAATTATTCAACATAAAAAAGTTAATTACAGGTAAAAGAAACGAAATTTAAAGGAAAAATACAATTTAACCTTCTTTTAAAAACAATAGGAATTAAATTACCTCCCATATAAAAATACCTTCTATTTTATTTATAATTTTTAATTTTTAAAACAAAATAAAATTTTACATTTATTATACAATATAATTAAAAAGTAAAATGGAAATTCTAAACAAGAAGTCTATTAGCCTTCAGAGGAGTCAATTGGTGTTGGATCTTTAGAAACATGAGGAAACAAGAAGTCTATTAGCCTTCAGAGGAGTCAATTGGTGTTGGATCTTTAGCTGTGGATCCAGGCATATCCACTTGCTACAACGGTTGAAGATTCTTCTCAATTCTACCAACTCGATCATCTATTATACTGATACGATCAGTAGCCTGATACTAGGTGATTTTGATATGATTCAACTGATTTTCAATATCCTGTAGCAAGTTCATTACTCGAGGGTCAATCTTCTCTTGATGAGGGGGAAAACTCTGCATGGCTTTGGCCAAGAGGCACTTTACGATCCAGTAAGTATGCACTGTTTGATGAAATAGTGATAAGCGGCCATGTGTATTGCCAGGATCTGTTATAAAATCCATGATCTCTACTTCAACATCAGTATCTTCTTCATCAGTTTGAATTTCTCTCTCCCATCCTCAAATTTCCTGCCTAACCATGGATGAATTGCCCATATCATAGTGTGCAGAGAGGTTTTGTAAAACCTCTTGTCTCGTCTTACGACTTCGTTTCCTGTGGCTAGCTTCAGGTTGAAGCTGCTTCTGTTTGCCTTTAGCTATATGGTTATGAGTTTGTCTTGTAACCATGATGGAAACAAGCCTAAGAATAGATAGAAACAAGAAATAATAAACCATTAAATGATCATCACCAACAACGAAAGTAGCATATGGGTGGAGCAAAATGTATGTGAGCGCAGTATCCAAGTGACTACCTCGAAAACATGTTAGATACAGATAGAGAACCCAATCCCAAATACAACTGACGCGAGAAGGGACAGAGAACACCATACCCCAACTACCAGATAAGAGAAAACTGACTCAATGATAGAATTGGACAATTGCCACAGAAAGACAAACATGCAAAGTCATCCCCCTGCTAACAAGAGTAGTATGAAATAAGCAGATGTGCTAGAGAGACTGTCAGGCACAGTTATTAACAGAAAAACACCGACTGCATGTAGACAACATAGAAGCCATAACCCACTCAGACTCCATATATACAGAGATTTGTAAAACCCATCTTTCCCAACAACCTCTATACGCAATAACCCTATAGAAATCAACCCACCCGACAGCATGGTGCGGAGAAAGGCTAACAACACATTCAAACTTTTTCAATAATTCATAAAACTAATAAAACTAATCGACAAACTCCTAACCATCTCTTAGAAATATATCTATGGCAAATTAACATGTCGAACGTCTGAAATTAGAATAAGACTTAAACTAATGAACGAATTCGTTATACTAAAAGAAACGCAATAATTGACATTAAAATGTCAAATTAAATTTAAATTGTAATTTTGAGGGTGTGTATATATATATATATATATATATATATATATATATATATATAATTCTTAAAAACAACATTATTTGGGACAGAACATAAATCCGTTTACATATCTTTTTTTTTCAGAAAGAAAAAAACGTTGTATTATATTAAAATATAACCAGTACATTGACTAAATATGTCTCAGCTGCGAAAGTACTGCAGCGAGAAATCAACATATAATTCCATAATGAAATGCTCAATCAGAATACCGAGTAGAGAAAATAGTAAGCATCCACATAATAGGGGAAACGATCCTTCCCTTACAGATATCTTTCCTGATCTATAAGAAGAAAATTAACAGAGAAGTAAGAAAAGAGATGAAAGGGTTCATCTCGATCCTCACCCAGAACTGTGTTGACTGTAATAAGCTCCATTTAATAATAATAAGCTCCATTTACATATCTACACGGAATGTAATAAGCTCCATTTAAAAAATGTCGACCTCTCCCGAAAACCGGTAAACGGCCCATCCGATATTTAATTTGGCAGATCTTAATTTTTTAAATTTTTTATTTTTCCAATATTTTAAGATGGACTCAACCACAAATTTAAATTTTATGTAATATATTTATTACATGCAAATTATTTTGGGCTTTTCATTTTCAATATGACGAAATTTGATTCGATGGCTTTTGACGCATATCTAGTTGGATGAGATGGGTGGTAACGAAAAAGCTAGCAGGCAATTTCAAATGATAAAAAAATTCGAGAAGTGAGTTGCCTTTGAAGGCTATGGTAGGGTAGAGAAGTCGAAGATAAGATAGAAGGCGAGTAGGGTTAACAGTATAATATACAAGCTTGGCCTCCTGTTTTGAAAATCACTTCTGGTAATTTTCAAGCATTCAAGATGCCGGGGAACAAAAGACAGTCAAACCCTCAAAACCATTCTACTTAGTCTAGACCACCATAATAAGCATGGTAAAGAATCAAGGAACACAATGCAACGCGCTTTTTTGGGTCCAGTTTGTAAATAATTTTAACAAAAATGTTAATATTCTTAACAGAAGCACAATCTACATCCAAACAATTTATATTTAGATTTCTATTGTACGAATATCCTATATCAATTGAAAGAGTAAAATAGAGGAGTAATTCAAGAGATACCTAGATAAAAAAATGTCAATATACATACTAATTTCAAACAACTTTTTAAATCATATACTTCACAATAACAGTTGAGATTGTGCATTCATTAAATCAAGTTCCTCCTCTACCAAATTAAATCAAATTCAATAAAGCTCGTCAATGGAGCCGTTTCAGCCTAAACGTGTGTTTTAAAAGATTAATTTCTCATCAATTTCCGGAATTAAGTTAAAAGGGAGAAAAATCTGCGGTGTTTGGTCTCCTCACCAAAGAAAAAATATTTAGGTTTTTTTTTTCTTTATTCTATTGAGCAACTTAAACTAAAATGAAGCAAAACCTACATGCTTTTAGGTTTTCTATCATGGACATGGGCTTTAAAACACAAACGTGCCATAAACTTTTTAGAATTTAACTAAAAGAAACCAAAACCTGAATTATTTTCCATCTCATCAGAAACATAGATTTTGAGAAAACGTTATATAAAATTTCAAGAGTTCACTTGAAACTAAGAAAATAATTCTGAGTTTAAATCTCAAGTTTTAAAACGGAAAAATTCGATCAATTTTAAAGGACTTAACCTAAAACTAACCAGGGCTTTCAAGAACATGGCCACTGCAGACACAAATAAATAGTAACACATAAGCATGTGCAGCCGCGTATGTAAAACAATCATTTAGACAAGAGCATTGAAAGAACACGGTTTCCCTGTACCTGTGCAAGTCGAACAGGAGTGACGTCCAGGGTTCGATTTGTTGGAATTTTCATAATTCCAAAACAATAAACAGTCCCTCTTTAACACAGAGAATAATTCAAAAAAAAATTCACTCACAGACAGAGTTTTCAACTCAGAAAAATTTATATTCAATATAAAAAAAAAACTGCTGTAACAATTCTTCCTCTCTTGGAGGGATTACAATTGTGACTGCTGCTGTCACAGTGCACAAATAAAACTATGTTTCACTAAAAACATTCACTGCTGGAATACTCTGTTTTTTTTTTTTTTAACATACACTCTGTTGTGTATATATATTCTTCTCTCTGTCTCTGTGTTTTAAATACGATGTTGTGTATAAAAAAACATTACATTACACGACTCTGCTGTGTGTATTACAAATAAAAAATATCTTTGTCATTAATTGACAAAACCACTAAACTTCACCGCTTGACAATCTTTATGGCTGCATTAACTCTGTCAGCACCGCTTACAAATCGCATTGATGGCACCTAGATCTTTTTTCATTCCAGCACTGCTGTGCTTTCATAAACTCTGTTTCCCGCACTGTTGTGTTTTCCTTTCTTTTTATTTACACTGCTGTGTAATAAAAATTACAACATATGCTTCGCGACTTTGCCAATATATATATATATATATATATATGTGACATGTTTTAATAAAACATAAAACAAATTTAAAACATGTGATGGGCAATTAAAATTAAACCCAAATTTAAAACAAATAACATATGCGATGTTAAAACTTTAATCGCTAGTCATATTAACATATTTGTGTGGCCGTATCATATATGTGGGCCCCTGCTGTGGTGATGTCAGCAAGTCCGAGGGGGTAAACTCCTCCGCCCACAAAACTTCCACGACCCCCGCGGACTTCTTTGTGGCTGCATAATGTGGGCCTAGCTCCGATGGGGTTCAATACTCCCCTGGCCTATCTTGCCGGACCCCCACAGACTTTGCTGCCGCCTCCATTCCTGCACTGTTCGGTTATGCAGCAGTTGGAAATTAATTCAAACACTCCCCCTTAATTTCAACTGCTAGGTTTTCTTGCATACCCATGCATCTTCTGAAATGTTCAAAGCTTTTCTGCTGTAGTGGCTTTGTGAGGATGTCTGCAAATTGATCCTCCGTTCTGCAATGCTGCAAAACAATCTCGCCATTGCTAACCAATTCCCGTATGAAATGAAACTTGGTGTCAATGTGCTTTGTCCTTTTATGAAAAACGGAATTTTTAGACAATGCAATAGCTGAGCTATTGTCACAAAATATCACTGTCCCTTTTACCTGTTCTTGACATAAGCTTCTCAACATTTTTCGCATCAGCGCCGGCTTCTTCTTGCTATCGTGCCACATATTACCTTACTGCTTGTAGACAATGCTACAATGGGTTGTTTTCTTAGAAGCCCATGAAAATGGCTCACGAACCCATGTGAAAAACATAACCGATGCTCTTCATAAATCACCACTTCCGGCCCAATCAACGTCGGTGTAAGTGTATCCAACTAAATACGAACATTCTGAAGTAGTATAAAAAATACCAAACCTTTTAGTACCTTTAACATGCCTCAAAATTCTTTTTTTGCTGCTTGCCAATGTGCATCACATGGCTTTTCCATGAACCTGGAAATCAAACTAACAACATGCATTATGTCCGGCCTAGTTGCAGTCAAATACATGAGGCTGCCAACTATGCTCTTGTATAAACTAGGATCAAAATCCTTGCTGCTGTCCTCTCTGCTGAGCTTTAATCCCATCACTATGGGAGTGATTGCTACTTTGCTTTCCTGCATGTTAAATCTTTCAAGTACCTCATTAACATACTTTCCCTGTGAGATAAAAATCCCATTTTCATCTTGTTCTACTTCTATTCCCAAGAAGTATCTCAGCAAACCCATATCAGTCATTTCAAATTCCTCTTTCATGACTGTTTTAAAATGTTCAATAAGGCAATCATCATTACCTGTAAAAATAACATCATCAACATACAAGACTACAATCAAAATTTTACCATCTTGTTCTTTGATGTAGAGGGTGGGTTCTCCCTCACACTTTTCAAAACCATTTTCCAGTAGATATGAATCTATCCTACTGTACCACGCTCTTGGCGCTTGCTTTAGCCCATAAAGAGCTTTCTTCAAATTGCATACTTTGTTCTCTTGGCCTTTCTTTTCATAGCCGAGAGGTTGTTCAATGTAAACCTCTTCCATTAACACTCCATTCAGAAAGGCTGATTTCACGTCCATTTGGTAAACTTTCCATTTGTTTTGTGCTGCTATAGACAACACTGCTCTCACGGTTTCCATTCTGGCAACCGGTGCGAAAGTTTCCTCATAATCTATGCCATGCTTCTGCTTATAGCCTTTGACGACAAGTCTTGCCTTGTGTCTCTCTATTTTGCCTTCAGCATTACTCTTGGTCTTGTAGACCCATTTAACACATATGACATCTTTACCTTTTGGGAGTTCAACCAAATCCCAAGTTTTGTTCCTCTCTATGGCATTTATTTCCTCATCCATAGCTTCTATCCATTTCTTATCCTTGATAGCTTCTTCGAAATGAACAGGATCATCAACATGACAATATAAAGCAAACAAAGAATTGATACCTTCATTAGCTATATCTTGTTCATAAATATCTTTCAAACGTCTGAATTTCTTACCTCTTTCAGTAGGTGTACAAGTACTTGAAGAAGCACTTGAATTTCCTCCTTGTGGTGTGCTTGGAGAAGCACATTCATTTCTCCTCAAGGGTGTACTTTGCGGTGTTGATGCTGCTATTTGGGGATGTATTTCAGCCACCTCATCATCATTCTCATCATGAGATAAACAGTGTTTAACATTCACTGTTTTTTCTATGCTTCCATCCCAAGCTTCCTCTTCAATGAACTGAACATCCCTGCTCACAAGAAACTTCTTTCTGGATGGGTTATATAACCTGTATGCCTTGGATTCCTCACTGTATCCAATGAAAATACATTTCTCCCCCTTGCTGTCCAACTTCTTCCTTAGCTGATCCGGAATGTGTGCATAAGCCACACATCCGAATACCTTCATGTGTGTGACACTTTGCTTTGCGCCACTCCATGCCTCTTCTGGCACTTTGTTCATAACTGCTTTTGTAGGGCACCTGTTCAAGATGTACGCTGCACAATGTACAGCTTCAGCCCAATAATGATTAGGCAAATGCTTTGCCTTTAACATGCTTCTCGCCATGTCCATTATGGTTCGGCTCTTACTTTCGGCCACTCCATTTTGCTGCGGTGTATATCTAGTTGTAAACTGCTTATGTATTCCATTTTCTCTACAAAACCGTAGAAAATATTTATATATATACTCACCTCCTCTATCAGTCCTTAAGACTTTGATATGCAGCCCACTCTGGTTCTCAACAAGTGCTTTGAAATTGCGGAATTTTTCAAACACTTCACTTTTCTTTTTCAAAAAGTAAACCCAAGTTTTTCTTGTAAAATCATCTATAAATGTTAAGACATAGTGGCTGCTAGCAAGTGATGGAGTTTGCATCGGTCCACACACATCTGAGTGGACAATCTCTAAGGGTGCTTTTGCCCTTATGCTTTTCCAGGAAGGAAAACTTTCTCTGTGTTGTTTCCCAAGAATACAACCTTCACAAAGGCTGTCCGGTTTCTCTATCAATGGTAAACCACTTACCATTCCTTTTCTGTTCAACAAATTAAGACCTCCAAAGTTGAGATGTCCAAATCTCAAGTGTCATAACCAATTATCATCCTTTGGTTCGCTTTGGAATGTCTCCTGTGCAACTGCTGCTTTCTCTTCACCATTCTTCAAATCTGCTCTCATTCTGAGAGGGAACATCCTGTTTCTTGTCATCTTCACTTCAGCAATACATTGTTTGCTGGGTGGTTTATCCATGATGGTACAAACATCATTATCAAAGAAAACATTATACCCCTTATGGACAAGCTGTCCAACACTTAAGAGGTTACACTTCATTCCTGGAACATAATAAATATCTGCTATGGTTTTCCTTGCACCTAATCTTGTTAAAACATTCACATCTCCTTTTCCCATAACAGAAACTTTGCTATCAGTTCCTAGTGTGACTTGTGACTGCACACTTTCATCTAACATAGAAAACATTGCTAAGTTTCTTGTCATATGGTTACTACAACCGGAGTCTAGAAACCATAAGTCTTCACTCTTTTCTTCAGCCATATTACAAGCTAAAAGCAAATTACTTTGACTGTTGTTTTCTTTTGTGAAATTTGCACTAGTTTCACTTCTCATATCATTCTGCTTCTTATTTCTACATTCATTAACATAATGACCATATTTCTTCAAATTATAACA
Source organism: Pinus albicaulis (assembly GCA_034641835.2). NCBI lineage: Eukaryota > Viridiplantae > Streptophyta > Pinopsida > Pinales > Pinaceae > Pinus > Pinus albicaulis. Next base: position 582,447,367 of record CM076578.1, on the reverse strand, counting down.
TTGGACTTATCATACCTTTGTCCTTGAGCATTCTGCTGACCATTCTGCTGGCTGCTGCCTTGGCCTTGATGCTGATTTGGATTGCTGCCCCTTCCTTGAGCATTTGCTGGACTGTTCCTTCCACCTCTGTTCTGGCTTCTGCCTCTTCCTCTTCCTTTGCCTTGCCCTCTTCCTCTTCCGAAAGACATCTGGGACTTAAAAGCATGTTCAAGAGATGAGTTTTCACTCCTACCCAATCTCTGTTCATGGGTCATCAATGATGCATGAATTTCATCCACTGAAAACTTTGTGAGATCCCTTGTCTCTTCTATGTTGGTGACAATCACATCAAATCTTGAGGGTAAACTTCTCAAGAGTTTTTCAACAATCCTCTTATCTTCAAGAGTCTCTCCATGAGATCTGATTTGTGTAACCATTCCAATCACATGAGTGAAGAATGAGTCAATGTTATCTGACTCTTTCATGCAGAGAGTCTCAAAGTCTCTCCTCAGCAACTGAAGTTTTGTTGTCTTCACCTTCTCCATGCCCTGATAAGATGTCTTGAGAGTTTCCCATGCTTCACTGGATTTCTTGGCTGCTGCTATCCTAGGAAACACACTCTCATGCACTGCTTGATACAAGAAGAAAAGAGCCTTGGCATCTTTCTTCTTATTTCTCTTCAGAATCTCTCTTTCTGCTTGAGTTAAAACATAAAACTCTGCTTCAGTTGCTGGCTCTTCAAAGCCATCCTCAACGAATTCCCATAAGTCTTGGGAGACAAATAAAGCTCTCATAGTTATTGACCAGTAGTCATAATTCTTCCCATTAAACATTAGGAGATGGATATTTCCCATACCCATTCCTGTGCTGGCTCCAGCCATTCTGCACTCTTAACTATGATTCAACAACACTTGACTGTGTGTTTAAATTTAACTAACTACTCTACAACAGTAACACAAAACTATATAGAGAAATACCTTAAATTCTTTATGGCTGAGTCTTCACCCTGCTGGAGAAGCTGCTGCAACAAAGAATTCGTTTCCTTCAGCTTATTTGACCTTCAAATAGCCTGGATTGGCTCCGATACCATGTTGGAATTTTCAGAATTCCAAAAAAATAAACAGTCCCTCTTTAACACAGAGAATAATTCAAAAAAAAATTCACTCACAGACAGAGTTTTCAACTCAGAAAAATTTATATTCAAAATAAAAAAAAACTGCTGTAACAATTCTTCATCTCTTGGAGGGATTACAATTGTGACTGCTGCTGTCACAGTGCACAAATAAAACTCTGTTTCACTAAAAACATTCACTGCTGGAATACTCTGTTTTTTTAAAAAAAAAACATACACTCTGCTGTGTATATATATTCTTCTCTCTGTCTCTGTTTTTTAAATACGCTGCTGTGTATCAAAAAACATTACATTACACGACTCTGCTGTGTGTATTACAAATAAAAAATATCTGTGTCATTAATTGACACAACCACTAAACTTCACCGCTTGACAATCTTTATGGCTGCATTAACTCTATCAGCACCGCTTACAAATCGCATTGATGGCGCCTAGATCTTTTTTCATTCCAGCACTGCTGTGCTTTCATAAACTCTATTTCCCGCACTGCTGTGTTTTCCTTTCTTTTTATTTACATTGCTGTGTAATAAAAATTACAACATATGCTTCGCGGCTTTGTCAATATATATATATATATATATATATATATATATATATATATATATATATATATATATATATATCTGTGTGACATGTTTTAATAAAACATAAAACAAATTTAAAACATGCGATGGGCAATTAAAATTAAACCCAAATTTAAAACAAATAACATATGCGATGTTAAAACTTTAACCGCTAGTCATATTAACATATTTGTGTGGTCGTATCACGATTTATGGGACACATGACAAATGCAGTTCTCCTTGTAGCCTGCTTTGAACAACTGTCTTTACCTGGACCAAAAGTGACCAAGAAGCTGCCAATATCTTCCTTTGCAAATCAAGTGTGTAACTCGTGCGAGTCTCCTCTCCGCTCTCTCAGAGTTTGCAAGCCTGTGCAAGCCAATTGTCCTGTAAACCATTTTGAGATATAAAGGGAAAAAGAAAGCAGAAAAGTAGACTACCAGAGACAATATAGAAGCAGTAGTAATCAATCACTGCATAGAACTTGCTATAAGGAAGATCAAATTGGTGATTGATGATCTTTGCATCCAAGTATATCAGAAATTTAACTAAATCATTTCCCTCATTCCTCCATGGCAATAGAAGCAACATTGTAATGTCAAGGATTCAACGAAAATGAATGTTAATTATACCTCACAGAGCTTTAAATTATTGGTGCAGTGCTCTTACTATTGACCTTGAAGCCATGGCCACGGTCGGGAAAGCCATGACAACTTTATGTGCCCAGCTAAAGGAGGAATGGAGCTAAACCGATAAAGAAGGTCCATTCAATGGGTGGTAAATGTGGGGTAAGAGTCCCGTTGTGATTTTGAAATTCCACCTATATGCATCTGACATCTGTCCCCCTCTGATTGGAGAAAGTTATAATTAGTTCGGAAAAGATTTATTTGTCTTCCAACGGTTGTGTCAGAACGGTTATGTATATATATATATATATCTCTATTTTTTTATTTAGAATAGGTAAATTGTGCCTCACATTTAAAAAAAATAAATTCAAATTATATAATATGATGATTTTTAGGTCCCACTTACGCCATATCCTATCGTAATTCGTATCTAAGTAAGTTAACATGTTTAATTTACAATTATATTTAGTATATAATTTTATATTTTACCTTAATATATTTAATTTATTAATTTTATTTTAATATATTTATTAATTTCATATTTTATAAATTAATTAATAAATTTGAAGTATTTTAGAAAAATAAAATATCAATATAAATATTAAAATAATTAAATAACCATATATTTGTTAACTAAACTAAATAAAATTGTTTTTGATAAAATAATAATTATATTTTCTTATTTAAAAAAAATCATTTATTACTGGTATAATTAAACAAAGTCAATTCCTTATCTTCAAAAATCTATAGAACTTAATATACTCATCTTTAACATGTGTGAATCTTGTTCCAACCAATTTGCCATTATATTTGATATTATTATAAATATGGTCTTTGGAGAAGTTAATTTTCCTTCCCATATTATTAAATTTATTTGGTTTCCAATTATATTGAATTATTATGAAATTTTATATTGTTATTAAAAGTATTTAATACTTATTATAATAAAATAATATTATAAATATTCACATTAAAAATTTATTTATTGTTTTAATAGTTTTTATTTTGTTTTTTTCCCAAGAGAAAATTGTAACTTTTTATTAGAAATAAAAAACTACATTCTTCACATGGACCGGTAAGGTGTATTCACTCATTATGAAGCTGTCCTATTACTACATCCGACAGAATGTTCACATATAATTTATTTTCCTCTTTATATATGTTGTTTATAAAGTTCTGAGTACTAATCAGTTCATCAAAATAGAAATACATATATATAAATAACAAAAATTGAGATATTTTTTCAATTTTGTATCTTTTTTTTTCTCTGCTGTCTTCTTTTTCTCGCAAATTCACAAAAAAAACTGCTTTCTGTCTATATTTGTTGATGAAATTCTTCGAACGGCCGATGGTAGTAGCTGTAATGGTCTTGAGCATTATATTCATTTACCACCCAAAGACCCCGATCTCGGTGCACTGTCTCTTTCGAGAGGTCGTCTACTTCTTGGTTTCATTCCCTGTAGACATGTGTACATTTGAAAGAGTTCTACTTTAGCCGTTGAATTTCTTCAACGAATGTGATGAGAGTCATGTTCCTACACGTCTGAGTTGTATTTGTCCAATTTACTACAAGTTTTGAAGCTCCAAATATGTGCAAGTGTGTGCAATGCTTCTGAATGGAAAAGTGAATGAGCCACATGCATGCTTGTACTTCTGCCAGGTTGTTTGTTCCAGGCCCCAGGCCGATTTGCACCTCAAAGTGGTGAGACAAATTCATGTGTAGTATAAAACCGCATCCGCTAACTTGACCCTGGTTTTGGGAGGCACAATCAAAGTACCCCTATGAAATATCATGGTTCGGTGTTTCAGGGATGATCACTCTGGTTGTATTCCCATCTCTTGTGTGAGGAAAGTGTCCAGGGATTGCGAGAAAAGAGGAAGCAGTCTGATCGGGAGTCGACACTTTGTTTTTAAAGATGGTGTCATTAACCACACCCTCCAAAGAATCATGAGTGTCAGCGCACGAACCTTCCTGCACTCGGAACGTGTATACCAATTTTGCCAGGCAGTGACCAAGTCCTGTCCGTTCCATACATGATGAATGTTGGTAGCCTGTGCGCAGGCCCTCCACACTTCTTGGAAGAATGGGCGTCGCATGAACAGGTGGACAATGGATTCATTGTCGTTTTGACATAGGCAACACCATCTTGGCCCAATAACAAATCATTTCTGTAAGATATCCCATATAGGGACTTTGTTCTCAATTACGCAACACATAAATATTTTATTCTTGGTCGGGCATCGTGATTTCTGTAATGGCCTCCACCACCATTAAGGTTCAGCGTTGTGAGCGACAGTGCTCAGAAATTGGTAGCCCATTTTTGGTGCATATTGTTCAAAAGGTGAGTAATTCCAAATTAATTCGTCGGGTTGATCAGCGAGTTAGATGTGTCCTTAATGGAGGGCTGTTACATACCGTTCCCATTGTTCGATTAAGGCTGCGTCTAGGGCCAACTAATGAGCGGACTTTGAGCCTTGTTGTAGGAGGGTCGTGGTTGTAGGGTCGCAGACTTGTGCCAATGTAGTGATCCGAATGTCCAAAAGATGTCAGATCAGGCCCTGTTGCATGCGATGGCCCTCACCGCAACCCAGCCATCGGTCCTGTCCAATACGAACCGCCTCTCCATTCCAACTTTCCAGGCCATCCCACTCACGATTATAAGGAATGTTTTTATTACTGCCCTCCAAATAATCAATGCATTGTTTCTCGGCTTATTAGGGAGTCTGACCCATTCCAGGAGAGACAGAGGGGCTATGTATTAAATGTAGACCACCTCAGTTTAGAGGCTATCCGTTGTCACGAGTCTCCAACCCCCTTTGACCGCAAGTGCTTGTGAGAAAAGAGTGGGATTTTTTAAGCCCCATCTCCCCAAGTTTTTGCGGACAACCAATTTCTTCCCACTGACCCATGGTAATGTCTTCTTGACTGCCCGTCCTGCCCATAGGAAACAAAATCAGATGCGATGAATTTTGTCCAGTATGACCCTCGGAATCCAAGCTAATGAGGTGCAATATACTGGAATGGCTTCTAGCCCCGATTTAATAAGAACCAAGTACCCCGCTGGAGACAGCCAACGGAAGCTCCAGTGTTGTATACGCTTTTCAATTTTTTCAATCAACCACATCCAATCGTTTTTGGTATAGTGGTTCGGTCTTAGTGAGAAACCGAGATATTTTAGACCATCATCAATGGTGGATACCTGAAAAGGGAAGTTCCATCACAAGTGTTCTACTTTGCCTTCGTTCAGAGCATTTGTGGATATAGTTGTTTTTTTCTCATTTATCAGCATGCGAGTAGCCTTCCCAAAGATTGAGAGTATTTATTTCATATATTGTATCAGTGCTCTGCTGCCATCACAGAAGATCAAAATTTCATCAACAAACAAGAGGTATGTGATGGAAAGAAGCCTTACCATTTGTATGCCCTTAAAATTCCCTCTCTGGGATTCCTCTTTAAGAAGGCAGCTCAGGCCCTCTGCTACTAGAAGGAATACTAGTGGAGAGAGGGGACAACCTTGGCATAGACCCCTTTGAGGATGGAAGAAGGCTGATGTTGTACCATTGATCAATATTGCAAAGGAAACAGACGTTATGCATGCCATGATCGAGTCGATGAAAGGGAGTGGAAAACCCAAGAGAACCAATAGAAGTTTTATGTACGTCCAACTTACCTAATCATTGGCCTTGGAAATATCAATCTTCAATATGGCCCCTTTTAGTCCCTGAACTTGCATGCTATGAAGTCCTTCTTGTGCCACCCCAATGGCTTTATGGATCTGTTTGCCCTCTAGGAAGCGAAATTTTTCTTTGAAAATGTGGTTGGGGAGGATCGACTTGATCTTGTGGGCTATGATTTTGTAAATGATCTTATATACCACATTTCAGAGTGATATTGGACTGAAGTCATCAAAAGATGAAGGGAATTCCTGCTTTGGTATCAGAGTTATGAAGGTGGAGTTGAAGGTAGGGAGGACGTGTTGTGCGTGACGAGATTCTTCCACCACAGCCAGTAAATCAGCGCCAATATGTTCATATAAGGAGATGAACAATTCTATAGCCCAGCCATCTGGTCATGGGCTTTTGTCCTTATGGAAGTTATGTAGAGAATATTTGGGTTCATCTTTTGAGACCTCTTCAACCAGGGAAGCCAAGTCTTCCTCGCTCACAAAGGATGGTAAGGGGGTGGCCACCCTGACTATTTCAACAATAGTGATTTCCTAGGGTGCCTTCAGAAGTCCTTTGAAGTGATTTACGCCATGGGCAGCTAGGTCGTCAAAGCTAGATATGTCCTGATCCTCCGGGTTCTTCAGGCTCCAGATGGTGTTATGAGCCTTTCTTCCCCTAGCATATGCATGGAAAAATTTGGTGTTTTCATCCCCACAATCCAACCAAAGGGCCCTGCTTCAGAGACGTGATTCCTGCTCTTGATCCGAAAGAAGTTTCTGTTTCCACTTTTCCAATAGTAGAAGGGCTTCACGGAAGTCACCAGAGGAAAAGCCCTCATTTGACCAAACCTGAATAACCCTGAGCTTCTATTCGATCTCACATAACTCCAGTGTCTCCCTCCTATCCCTCCTTTTCTTATCGATGGCCCAAAGTCTAATTGCAGATTTGACCTTCTACAAATTATTGGAGAATTGAACTGAATCCAAGAGACCCAATTCTACTTGGAAGGGGACACAAGTCTGTTTGAACAAGGTGAGGAAGGATTCCTCCTTGAGCCATGAAGAATTCAACTTAAAGTAGCTATCCAGTTTGTGAGAGACCCCACCAAATTGTACAAATACTGGGGAATGATTCGAGATATCACTGGAGCCGACCAAGTGTCGAAATTGTGGGATGTCATCCAGAAAAGATTCAGTAACCAGAAATCGATCCAAATGTTTAGCAACCCAATCAGCCCCCCTTACACTGATTTCTCCAAGCAGGTTGTAACTTTATTGGGATGACATCCACCAAATGCTGACTAGAGAAAAATGTGTGAAGAAATTGGAGAGGGAATCAGACCTGGAATGTGTACCCTAGGACTCCCCAGCCCCAATGGAGAAATTTAGGTCCCCTTGCAACCAAATTTTGAGGCTGGAGGAAGGAGTGAAGACTCAGATTGTTCAAAAAATAGTCCGAGTTAGAAGAGGGGCCATAGACATTCAGTAGCTCAAGCTCTTTTCCCAGCTCCTCAGAAAAAATGGAACCACCGAAACCCCACAAATAGACCAGAGGTCCAAAACTTTGATGCTTCGGGATTTCCATCCTAATGCTAGACCACCCGAACACAAAGCAGTTTTTCTAGAACTTGGACAACTTGTGAATAGTCCCCCAGAGTCCCTTGAATAAATATAAGATCTCAAGATTCGAGTGCCACCAGGTGGTTGATGGCAAGTTTTTTGTGGAGACCTGCCAAACCCCTGCAGTTAAGGGACATAATTTTCATTGGGTAACCCCACCTTGGGGCCTTGCTACTTTAAGCGCCCATTGAATGGAGGATTTTTTTCTAGAAGCCAATTATTCCTTGGCCTGTTCCTGTACCATTGAAAGGTGGGATTTTTTGCCCTGACTGCGAGGTTCCGAATTGATGGATACTGAGCCCACACCCCCAGCTAGGAGGTCGATGCCCTTAGGAGGAAGATGGGACCGCAGGTTATATCTCATGCACACAGTCTCCAGTGACTAAGAGGAGGAGGAGTCAGAGGAGTCATATGGGACCGGGGTAGTGTGAGTCACAATGACTGGGGGTGGGGAGGGGACATTGTCTTCAAGCCAATGGGATGTGGGGTATGGAGGCCAGACTAAAAGGAGACAGCAAGCATGTGGAGCTCAAATATGTAATACCTCTTTGTTTTGAAAAGGATGAAACATAAGAGAACAAAAAACAAATAGGAGGAGAACTAAGTGACATACCTGAAGGAGGAAACGTGGAGAGTGGTGCTGATAGAGGTGATGTCACTGCAGCATCAGGTGTAGAAGCTGGAAGTGGAGATCTCATGTTCTATCTGACAGTCATCGCCCTAGGGGAAGACACGATCGGTGGAGCCACGGCAGGAGTCATTCATAATGGTGGCCGAAGCAGGAGGTGACTCATAGTGGCATTTCGGGAATGGGAGGGGGCAATCCACCGGCAAGTGCCCATAAGCAAGATAATGACGGAAACAGATAGGAACCCCCTCGTAATCCAAGATTTGAATATTTTCCTCCCTGAGCCCTAAGTACATATTCGATGGAAGGCCCTTTCGAAGATCAACCTCCAACTGTTGGTGTACATCCACCTAATCTAGCTGTGTTGGTGTACGTGCACCTAGATTAGCTGTAGTTAAATCACTGCTTGCATGTGATGTGCACTTTCTTAGTTAAGTTAACTTACTGCTTGCATGTGGTACATCTACACATTAACATAGCATGAATCACACTTAGCTTCATTTAGCTTTAACTATCTATAGTTATTGCATGTACAACTAAGCTTAACTTAGTTGCTTTTATGTATTTATTCCAAAACTAATATTGAAGAATCAATTTCATTATTTTCTCAATTCTTTCTCGCTTCCTTCCTTCTCTTGCAAGTTTGTTCATTGTTTTGTAGATCTAGATCTTTGTATCTCAAAATCTTACATGGTATCAAAGCGCATGGATTTGTAATCATTGGACAAGCAATTTTATTTGCAGGTTCAGAAGATTGAAGCAACAACAAAGAATGGAGTCTAAATTGGAGTTTCCACAATAAGAAATTCTTACTCCATATAATTACTTCGAATGGAAGCCAAAGATTCTACTTCATCTCGAAAGTAGAGGCTTATTTCGAATAACCATGGAAACAGAAGTTGAACCAACATCAGCAATGGAGAAAACAAGATATTTCAATCGCATGGACGAGGCCTTTGGCATCCTATGTTTATCTATCTCTCCAGAATTGTTATTTCATGTTGAATCATATTCAACTCCAAATTAAGTATGGAAAACTTTGGAAGAATTATTTGGAAAACACAATGAAATGCAAGGTCACATTCTCGAAAATGAGTTAAACTCATTAGATCCGAGAAATTTTGAGAACATTCAGATTCTTTTACAAGGTATAAAGCCTTGTTGCTTCAGCTGAAAGGATGCGGGATCGACAAATCCAAGAAAGAAAGGCAGTTGATTCTTTCCATTTTATCTAAACTTGGTCCACAGTATGCAGTATTCGTCTCTACATTCCACACAGTTAGATCTGCAACTGGTGCAACTTGGAAGATGCCCTCACTGGATTCTTTTATTCATTATTTGATGCGTGAGCAAGATAATCTCATCAAAACGGGCACACTTAAAAATTCCAAAGCGCATGCACTTACTGTGCATGCAAAAAGAAAGGAAAATTCCAAAGACCATCATAAAGGAAAAGGGAAGAAGGATATTGATCCAAGAAAGGGAGGAAATCCCAAACCCCCTCATGGATCATCCAGCTCAAAGGAAAGGAAAGGAACGAAAGGGCAATCAATGTGCAATTATTTCCATAGTGGTTTTCATCCTGAATCTGTATGCATGAAGACTATAGATCTTATGGTGTAGACACTCCAGCAACACAACCTTGGAGACCACATTCCTGAGAATGCCAAGAAGAATTCTGGAGAAAAAGCACCAGATCCAAGAGGTATTGGGAATGCTTTGATTTCTCTTCATTCTACACCGCAAGAATGGATCATCGATTCAGGAGCTTCACATCATATGGCTTCTTCAAAGGAATCCTTTTCTTCTCTACATGCATACTCAGGACCTCCTATTCTCATGAGGGATAATTCTGCAGTTGCAGCAACTGGACAAGGAAGAGTGCAATTCGAAGATGGAATTTTTGAGAATGTCTTGCATATTCCAAGGCTTTCTATGAATCTTCCCTCAGTGTATCAGATGACACACACAAGCAGCAGAAGGAAAGTGGAATTTACCCCGGATTCTGTGAGCATTGATGACATGCAAATAAACTTGAAGATTGCATCTGGCAAGGTAAATGATCAATCTCGTCTGTATACATTTTCTGATTGTGTTCCTCAATCAGATTCCATTTTGCTACTTACGCATTCAAATGAAGAAACTAGAATTTGGCATGAGAGATTTTGGCACTTGAATTTCAGATATATGCAATAGCTTAGCAAGCAGGGATGCTCAAAGGATTGCCGATCATTGAATTTTCAAATGGTGTTTGTATTGGATGTGCTCTTGGAAAGCATCCACAAGACAAATTCGAGAAGGGGCATGCATGGAGAGCCTCTTCACCTTTGAAACTTGTATAGAGTGATCTCATGGGTCCATTTCTAGTGCTTTCAATGAGAAAAGAAAAATATGTGTTTTCCTTCATAGATGATTACACGAGATTCACTTCGGTTTACTTGTTGAAACTCAAGTCTGAAGTTTTTCAACATCTAAATATTTTCAAAGCGCATGTGGAAAATCAGTCTGGAAAACGCATCAAGATCCTCCACACAGATAATGGGACATAATATGGAAACAAGGATATCAAGAATCTTTGTAATGAAGAAGGCATATAGTTGCAGCATACAATTCCTTACACTCCACAGAAAAATGGCGTGGCTGAAAGGAAAAATCAATCTTTGAAAGAGATGCGTGGCTGAAAGGAAAAATCAATCTTTGAAAGAGATGGCTAATTGCATGTTGCATGCAAGATCTCTTCCATTGAAATTGTGGGCTGAAGCTATCAATTGTGCGTCATACATCCAGAACAGATATCCTCATAAATCTGTTATTAGAAAAACACCTTTTGAGGCTTTGACTGACATGCAACTTGAAGTCAGTCATTTCCACATTTTTGGATCTCAAGCATGGGCCTACATTCTTACAGAGAAGAGAAAGGATTTGGAGTCTCAAAGAAAAGCATGCATGTTTGTTGGATATTCTGATGAATTCAAAGGGTACAAATTGCTTGATATCCACACTGAAGAGCTCTTTATTGAAAGGAGTGTAAAGTTTGACGAAGATATTTTGCATGCACCAGTGGATGAACTTGTTACCAAGTTTCCATCACCACTCATTGATTAGTATGCAGATGAAACTTTAGATCAGAATTTTGATGAAGATAAGTCTTTTCCTATGACCCCTATTGGACAACCAGTTGTTGCACATCGATATCATACTTCCGCATGTAGTTTGGAAGATTATCGACCACCTTCAACACAAAAATGGAGAAACATGAGTGATATCTTTAATGATCCTGCCTCTATTCCTCTGTTTGAGGAAGATCCATAAGAACTCTTAGCTATGGAGCCATCCATGCCCATGCATGCTTATATGATGCATGGATCTGATCCACAAAATTATGCAAAAGCAAATGAGCATCTTGAATGGGAAGCCACAATGGATGAGGAAACTAACTCTCTCATTGAGAACCAGACTTGGGATTTGGTTCCGCTACCTTCTAATCACAAACTTGTGAGGTGCAAGTGGGTTTACCGAACCAAGAAAGCATCAAGTGGCCAAGTTAGTCGATATAAGGCACGATTGGTAGCAAAATATTTTCAGCAAATACATGGTGTTGACTATGATGATACCTTATCTCCAGTGGCAAAAATGGATTCCATTCGGCTAGCTCTCTCCATTGCAGCAGCAAGAGGATGGGAGGTGCATCATATGGATGTGAAGAATGTTGTTCTTCATGGTGATATGGAGGAGGAAATCTACATGGAGCAGCCACCAGGATACATGCACAATTCATCTATGATATGCAAACTAAAGAAGTCTCTCTATGGGATTAAGCAGGCACCTAGAGCATGGTATGCAAAGATGGATTCTTATTTGTTATCTCAAAATTTTGTACACTACAAATCTGATTCCAATGTTTATTTTTTGAATAAAATTGACTCCTTGTTGATCATAGTACTCTATGTAGATGATCTTTCGATAACAGGTAGTTCAGCTTCTATCATTACTAAGATTAAAACTGCATTGCATAAGCAGTTTTCTATGAGAGACATGGGCTTGCTAAATTTCTTCCTTGGACTAGAGATCCATCAGAGTGATTCTGGGATTACCATTTCTCAACCAAAGTATGCTAGAGATCTTTTGGCACGATTTCACATGAGTGACTGCAAGCCAGCAGCCACACCTTTCTTATCGGGGATAAAGCTTGAGAATGGAAAAGACACACCATTGGTTGATTGCACATTGTACCGCTAGCTTGTGAAATTCTTCTTTATCTCACTCACTCCCTTCCTAATCTCTCCTATGCTATCGGAGTTGTTTCCAGATACATGCAGGAGCCACATTAGTTACATTGGAACACTGCAAAGTGCATCCTTCGATATCTCCATGGGAAAATCACCTATGGGGTTCATTATGCAGCCATTTTTTCTTTGAATCTCATTGGGTTCATAGATTCATACTGGGATGGAGACACCATTGATCATAAGTCCACCTCTGGTTATGTACTTAGTTTGGGATCTAGCCCAATTTTTTGGTCAAGCAAGAAGCAGGCTACCATTGCCTTATCATCAGCAGAGGCCGAGTATAGAGGAGTAGTCAATGCCACTATTCAAGAAATTTGGCTACAACATTTCCTATCTGAGCTTGGGATCAGTGTCCATCATCTGACTGTCGTCTAGTGCGATAATCAAAGTACACTTAAGTTTTTCAGAGATCCATTGCAGCGTTAGCGGACCAAACACATCGAGATCCACATGCACTTCATTAGAGAATTCATTCATGATGGGATCATCGATCTTAAGTACTGTCCTAGTTCCGAGTAGACTGTTGATATCTTCACCAAGACTTTCACTAAGCAGAAGTTTCGATTCCTATGAGATCGTCTCGGGGTGAAGGACACAACTGCCAAGTAGTTTCCTTTTCTCTACTTTTGCATTATATTTCGAGGGGGGGTTTTCTTCCCATTGGGTTTTCCCTCTTTCCTCTTTTTTATGCATTGTATATTGGTACCTAAAATGGCCGTGTTGTCGGGACTCATTCATTTTGAATCACAATCACCTAAGTTATGCTTAAGGGGGGGTGTTGGTGTACATGCACCTATACTAGCTGTGTTGGTGTACATGCACCTAGATTAGCTCTAGTTAACTTACTGCTTGAATGTGATGTGCACTTGCTTAGTTAAGTTAACTTACTGCTTGCATGTGGTACATCTGCACATTAACATAACATAAAGCACACTTAGCTTCAGTTAGCTTTAACTATCTATAGTTATTGCTTGTTCAACTAAGCTTAACATAGTTTCTTTTATGTATTTATTTCAAAACTAATATTAAAGAATCAATTTCATTATTTTCTCAATTCTTGCTCACTTCCTTCCTTCTCTTGCAAGTTTGTTCATTGTTTTCTAGATCTAGATCTTTGGATCTCAAAATATTACACCACCAATATGCGAGCCACTATTTTGATCTCAGTCACCTCATAAGAAGAATCATGTGCCAAATATTTTCCTGCTCCCGTTACTAAAATCTTGAAAATCTCAAGTGACCAGAAATTGAAAGGTAGCCCTAGCAGCAGCATCCATACTAGGACCATCTCCATTCATTCCCTTTTGGCATTAAACAAGGGCATCCAGAATTTGAAAAGGATGGGCGTCGCCATACCTTCAGAAGGACCCGGGAATCATCTTCATGAGAGCAGAAAATGAGCTGAATCCATCCTTTTGTATTGATCCTAATGGTTGCCCGATATGAGAGGAGGGGAAGAAGTTTTGTGTCAGCCAAATGTTGGACTGTGAAAAAATGACATAGACATCCGTGTTGGAAATTAATTCCAACTGCCCACATAACTCAGCAGATGGCAGAATTAATTGAGAAGGGAATGAAGAGACAACAGAACGACAGAGTAATTGCTGATAACAAGTTGAAGGCAGTGGAAGAGTTCCATCCTATCTATAGCAACAACCACATTAAAAATCCACCGAACATATTTAATATAGCAGAGTTGAGGCGGCAAGCCTTTTCCGCGGGGGTTAGAAAAGCCAAGCAACTGGAGGAGTGGAGACCCACGAAAAGTTGATGTCATATGCAGCTGGTCCCACCACTTCACCAAGCCAAAGGATTTTGTGGGGGTATGAGAACTCACGGGGATGAACTCCACGAAGCCCCCAGAATATATAAATGAGAAGAAACAAAAGGGAAATAATGTTTTAACATTATGTTATAGTTTTTGACTTTAATTGTTTTATTGACGGCAATGTTGTTTTAACTTTTTACATAAGTTAATGTTTTATTACAGTAGTAATATTTAAGTTTTTACTTTTGGTTATATTATACATTATAAATATATGATATTTATAATATATATATTATGTAATGTTTCATATAAAAGGGAATGTCGTGAGCATTAAAAAACAGAGATGTGCATTGTGAGTTTGTTGTGTAATGTTTTATTATTGCCCGAAGGCTGAAAATAGTAAAACATAGAGACAGAGTGTTTTGTGTTTTGCACAGCAGTGTGAAATATTTGTATACACAGCAGTGTATGTTTTAGAGAGACAGAGTGTTATTTTGTGAATGACAGAGTGATAGTTTTGCACTATTTTAGAAGCAGTCAAACTATTTTTTGTAAGCCCTCTGATTGAGGAAGAATTTGTAACAGTTTTTTTTATGGAATAGAAGTTTGTTTTCAAGTGGAAAATCTGTCACTATGAATGCAATTTTAATATTTTCTTTGTGTTAAAAAGGGGAGTTTTATTCTCCATTTGATTGTTCTGGAATTTCCAAACATTCCAACAAGGTATCAGAGCTAGTCCAGGCTCTTTGAAGATCAAAGAAGCTGAAGGAAAGGAGTTCTTTGTTGCAGCAGCCTCTCCCGCAATGTGAAGACTCAGCCAAAAATAATTCAAGGTATTTCTCTATATAGTTTATTGTGTTACTATTGCAGAACAGTCAGTTATTTTAAATACATAGTCAAGTGTTTTTGAATCATAGTTAAGAGTGTAGAATGGTTGGAGCTAGTACTGGTATGGGTATGGGAAATATCCACCTCCCACTATTTAATGGGAAAAATTATGACTACTGGTCAATAACTTTGAAAGATTTATTTGTCTCCCAAGACTTATGGGAATTTTTTGAGGATGGATTTGAAGAGCCAAAAAATGAAGAAGAGTTTGAAGAGTTAACTCAGGTAGAGAAAGAGTTGCTGAAAAGAATTAGGAAGAAAGACTCCCAGGCTCTCTTCTTATTGTATCAAGCAGTGCATGAGAGTGTGTTTCCAAGGATAGCAGCAACTAAGAGATCCAAAGAAGCATGGGAAACTCTCAAGACAGCCTATCAAGGCATGGAAAAAGTGAAGACAACAAAACTTCAGTTGCTGAGCAGAGACTTTGACACTCTCTGTATGAAAGAGTCAAATACTATTGACTCATTCTTCACTCATGTGATTGGAATGGTCACACAAATAAGATCTCATGGAGAGACTCTTGAAGATAATAGGATTGTGGAAAAACTCTTGAGGAGTTTACCCTCAAGATTCGATGTGATTGTCACCACCATAGAGGAGACTAAGGATCTCACAAAGTTTTCAGTGGATGAACTTCATGCATCACTGATGACCCATGAACAGAGATTGGGTAGGAGTGAAAACTCATCTCTTGAGCATGCCTTTAAGACCCAGATGTCTTTTGGAAGAGGAAGAGGGCAAGGCAGAGGAAGAGGAAGAGGCAGAAGCCAAAACAGAGGTGGAAGGAACAGCCCTTCCCATTCACATGGAAGGTACAACAGTCAAAATCACAGCCACGACCAAGGCAGCAACCAGCAGAGTGGTTAGTAGAATGCTCAAGGACAGAGGTATGATAAATCCAATGTCCAATGTCACTATTGTAAAAAATATGGTCATTATGCTAATGAATTTAGAAAGAAGCAGCATGATATGGGAAATAGAACTAATGCAAATTTCACTAGAGAAAATATCAGCCAAGATAATTTGTTTTTAGCTCGTAATATGGCTAAAGAAAAGAATGAGGATTTATGGTTTCTTGACTCCGGTTGTAGTAACCATATGACAGGAAACATAGCAATGTTTTCTATGTTAGATGAGAGTGTGAAGTCATAAGTCACACTAGGAACTGATTGCAAAGCTTCTATTATGGGAAAAGAAGATGTAAATGTCTTAACAAGGAAAGGTGCAAAGAAATCCATAGCATATGTTTACTATGTTCCAGGAATGAAATGCAACCTCTTAAGTATTGGACAGCTTGTTCAAAGGGGTAAAATGTATTTTTTGAGGATTATGTTTGTACCATCATGGACAAACCACCCAGCAAACAATGCATTGCTGAAGTGAAGATGACAAGGAACAGGATGTTCCCTCTCAGAATGAGAGTAGATCTAAAAAACGAAGAAGAGAAAGCAGCAGTGGCACAAGAGGCTATCTAAAGCGAACCAAAAGATGAAAATTTCTCGTGGCACTTGAGATTTGGACATCTCAACTTTGGAGGTCTTAACTTTTTGAATAGAATAGGAATTGTAAGAGTTTTACCATTGATAGAGAAACCGAACAGCCTTTATGAAGGTTGTATCTTGGGGAAACAACACAGAGAAAGTTTTCATTCCGAGAAAAGCATAAGGGCAAAGGCACCCTTAGATATTGTCCACTCAGACTTATGTGGACCGATGCAAACTCCATCGCTTGCTAGCAGCCACTATATCTTAACATTCATAGATGATTTTACAAGAAAAACTTGGGTTTACTTTTTGAAAAACAAAAGTGAAGTGTTTGAAAGGTTCTGCAATTTCAAAGAACTTGTTGAAAACCAGAGTGGGCTGCACATCAAAGTCCTAAGGACTGATAGAGTAGGTGAGTATATATCTAAATATTTTCTACGTTTTTGTAGAGAAAGTGATATTCATAAGGATTTTACAACTAGATATACTCCACAGCAAAATTGAGCAGCCGAAAGGAAGAATAGAACCATAATGGACATGGCAAGGAGTATGTTAACGGCAAAGAATTTGCCTAATGATTATTGGGCTAAAGCTATACATTGTCCAGCGTACATTTTAAATAGATGCCCTACAAAAGCAGTTATGAACAAAGTGCCGGAAGAGGTATGGAGTGGCACAAAGCAAGGTGTCACACACATGAAGGTTTTTGGATGTGTGGCGTATGCACATATACCGGATCAACTAAGGAGGAAGTTAGACAGCAAGGGGGAGAAATGTATTTTCATTGGATACAGTGAGGAATCCAAGGCTTACAGGTTATACAACCCATCCACCAAGAAGTTTATTGTGATCAGAGATGTTCAGTTTATTGAAGAGGAAGCTTGGGATGGAAGCATAGAGAAAACAGTGAATGTAAGACACTGTTTATCTCATGATGAAAGTAATGATGATTTGGCTGAAATACATCCCCAAATAGAAGAACCAACACAAGAGCAGCAGATCACACTCTTGAGGAGAAATGACAGTGCTTCTCCAAGCACACCACAAGGAGGAAATTCAAGTGCTTCTTCAAGCATTTGTACACCTGATGAAAGAGGTAAGAAGTTCAGAAATTTGAAAGACATTTATGAACAAGATGTAGCAAATGAAGGTATTAACTCTTTTTTTTCTTTATATTGTCATGTTGATGATCCTATTCATTTTGAGGATGCTATTAAAGATAAGAAATCGATAGAAGCTATGGATGAGGAGCTTAATGCCATAGAAAGAAACAAGACATGGGATTTGGTTGAACTCCCAAAAGGTAAAGAAGTCATTCGAGTTAAATGGTTCTACAAGACCAAGAGTAATGATGAAGGAAAAATAGGGAGACACAAGGCCACACTTGTTGTCAAAGGTTATAAGCAAAAGCATGGAATAGATTATGAGGAAACTTTCGCATCGGTTGCTAGAATGGAAACTGTGAGAGTAGTGTTGTCCATAGCAACACAAAACAAGTGGAAAGTTTACCAAATGGACGTGAATTCAACATTCCTAAACAGAGTCTTAATGGAAGAGGTTTACATTTAACAACCTCTCGGCTATGAAAAGAAAGGCCAAGAACACAAAGTGTGCAAGTTGAAGAAAGCTCTTTATGGGCTGAAGCAAGCGCCAAGAGCTTGGTACAGTAGGATAGATTCCTATATACTAGAAAATGGATTTGAAAAGTGTGAGGGAGAACCCACCCTCTACATCAAAGGAAATGATGGTAAATTGTTGATTGTAGTTTTATATGTTGATGATGTTATTTTCACAGGTAATGATAATTACCTTATTGAAAATTTTAAAACAGTCATGAAAGAAGAATTTGAAATGACTGACATGGGTTTGTTGAAATACTTCTTAGGAATAGAAGTAGAACAAGATGAAAATGGATTTTTATCTCACAGGAAAAATATGTTAATGAAGTGCTTGAAAGATTTAACATGCAGGAAAGAAAAGCGGCAATCACTCCCATAGTGATGGGATTAAAACTTAGCAGAGAGGACAACAGCAAGGATTTTGATCCTAGTTTATACAAGAGCATAGTTGGCAGCCTCATGTATTTGACTGCAACTAGGACGGACATAATGCATGCTGTTAGTTTGATTTCCATATTCATGGAAAAGCCAAAGGATGCACATTGGAAGGCAGCAAAAAGAATTCTGAGGTATGTAAAAGGAACTAAGAGGTATGGTATTTTGTATACTACTTCGGAAAATTCAAAATTAATTGGTTATGCTGACAGTGATTGGGCTGGAACTATTGATGACCGGAAAAGTACTTCTGGTTATGTTTTTCATATGGGTTCAGGAGCCATTTCATGGGCTTCTAAGAAACAACCCACTGTAGCATTATCTATAACAGAGGTAGAATATGTGGCAGCTATAGCAGCAACATGTCAAGCAGTTTGGATGAGAAAATTGTTGAGAAGTTTATGCCAAGAACAGGTAAAAGGGACAATGATTTATTGTGACAATAGCTCAGCTATTGAATTGTCAAAAAATTTAGTTTTTCATAAAAGGACAAAGCATATTGACACCAAGTTTCACTTCATATGGGAATTGGTTAGCAATGGTGAGATTGTTTTGCAACACTGCAGAACAAAGGATCAATTTTTTGATATCCTCACAAAACCATTAGCTCAGAACAGTTTTAATTATTTTAGGAAATGCCTGGGTATGCAGGAAAACCTAGTAGTTGAAATTAAGGGGGAGTGTTGGAAATTAATTCCAACTTCCCACATAACTCAGCAGAAGGCATAATTAATTGAGAAGGGAATGAAGAGACAGTAGAATGACGTAGTAATTGCTAATAATAAGTTGAAGGCGGTGGAAGAGCTCCATCCTATATACAGAAACAACCACATTAAAAACCCACCAAACATATTTAATACAGTAGAGTTGAGGCGGCAAGCCTTTTCTGGCGGGGTTAGAAAAGCCAAGCAGTTGGAGGAGTGGAGACCCACGGAAAGCTGATGTCACATGCAGGTGGTCCCACCACTTCACCAAGCCAAAGGATTTTGGGGGGGTATGAGAACTCATGGGGATGAACTCCATGAAGCCCCCGGAATATATAAATGAAAATAAACAAAAGGGAAATAATGTTTTAACATTATGTTATAGTTTTTGGCTTTAATTGTTTTATTCACGACAATGTTGTTTTAACTTTTTACATAATTTAATGTTTTATTACAGCAGTAATATTTAAGTTTTTACTTTTGGTTATATTATATATTATAAATATATGATATTTATAATATATATATTATGTAATGTTTTATATAAAAGGGAATGCCGTGAGCAAAAAAAAATAGAGTTGTGCATTGTGAGTTTGTTGTGTAATGTTTTATTATTTCCCAAAGGCTGAAAATAGTAAAACAGAGAGATAGAGTGTTTTGTGTTTTGCACAGAAATGTGAAATATTTGTATACATAGGAGTGTATGTTTTAGAGAGATAGAGTGTTATTTTTTGAATGACAGAGTGATAGTTTTGCACTATGTTTGCAGCAGTCAAACTATTTTTTGTAAGCCCTCTGATTGAGGAAGAATTTGTAACAGTTTTTTTATGGAATAGAAGTTTGTTTTCAAGTGGAAACTCTGTCACTGTGAATGCAATTTTAATATTTTATCTGTGTTAAAAAGGGGAGTTTTATTCTCCATTTGATTTTTCTGGAATCTCCAAACATTTCAACAATCTTCAGGCCCACTCGACCATTGCTTGTTCCCCCAATTCCACTGCTTTAGCCATCAAAATATCTTCACCCAGGGATAAAATTGGTTTAGCCGTAGCCGCAAACTTTACACATATTAGTTTCTTATTCTTAGGTCCACTGTTAACCCATTTGAACCCTTTATCCGGTGATGTTGTGGCTGAGAAAGATCTGAGAGAGGGCAGAGTATCGGAACACTGAGTCGACAATAAATCAGCACAGGTGCTTGCAAAAGTCCCTGATCTGCATGTTCTCATGGAGGAGACTCGTTCACAATGAAATCATCTATAAAAACCTCCATGGGCTTAGCTTCTAGGGGCGGGAGCTCTGTAAGACTAGGATCAACCTGAAGAGCTTGTGGCGACCATGGGGCGGAGCTTAGTGGAAAGGAGTAAAGTGGCAGATCTTCAGGGTGGGGTTCGTTGACAAAGAAAAATCCAGAAAGTGGCAACAAGTCCACATATGGGCCTTATGCAAATAGTAAGGCCTGGAATATTTAGGTGGGTCAAGAGGGGGAACTCCTAGGTGGTCGGTTGCCCAGATATTCCATGGCTTGTTGGGGTGGGGTTTGTAATTGGTGATCTCCATGTCTGCCATCTGTCAGTAGTAGCTCAACCTAATCGTAAGTGGATATAGAGGTGCAAACTGTTAGGCATGCAAGAGGTTTGGATGTTAACACCAAACCCTAGCTAGGGTAGGGATACAAACCTGTAGGAAAAACCAGAAACCCAAAAAAAATGCATAGGGAAAACCCATAGGGTGGATAGGGACATGGGCTACGATGGGAGTCCTGCGGTCAGAGTATTTGACCACAGGGTCTAGTGGATGCACCTACCGCAGATTGATAGGTGCGAAGCCAATTTTTATGTTTTATTCAGAAATAGTAATATATTTTTTATGTTTATATTTTGTAGATTATATTTTAATATTTTACTAAAAATATATCAGTATTGTATTAATAGGGTATTGTGTCAAGACACTCCATGGAGGAAAGGTGACCTATTTAAAATTTGTGTAGCCCAAGCCAAGTGTGATTTTTGGGTGACTTTTATGGCTTAAATGATTGTGGGTCTTATTTACTGAAGTTACAAGTTGGACATGCAAATAATCCTAAAGCTCAATTACCTAACAAAGAAAAAAATACATGACCACTATATTATAATATATATGATGATTCATTTAACCATGATTTTTAACAATCTAAAAAAATTATTATATGATTTATTTAAACTAAATATGGTATAAGAAAAATACCACAATAGTATAGAAATTATAGGGTAACATGAAGATTTTATTTTCTTGTAATCTGACTTATTATTAGGTTTTTATGTAGATACCAAATAAATGCTCAAATAATATTATTAACAAAATATAAAATAAGTAGTGATCCCATAATGAATAATATGCGATAAAATAATAATTAATAAATAAACAATAATGTTAAAGAAATGATACTACATGATTAGTGAATTAGGCTTGTTATTATCCCCTAAACAAATCTTCAAATGGCCCCATAGATAACTACTCATTGATATAAGGGTTATTATTTTATTATTATTATAATTGTAATTATATTGATCATCCTAAGGAGTACGATCCTTCATATTATCACCCCTTTACAAGCATTTTTACATTATATGTGTAATACCTAGGTATACCCTATAACGTCTAATCTAGTCAGCCCCAACATTCTATGAACTTAGACACACAAATTCTGAAATACACCATAACCATTAACCACTATGTCTATGCTATGCACACTATGATGCATAACTGAAATACCCATTATTAAACTTTTGTCCCCAACTACTCTAACCTTGGACACATTACACCCTTTTACTTGATGACCCCAAATATAATCACACCTACACAAATTATCAAACTGAACATAATAAACCCGCAGTATATATATAACATGTCCTCCACATGACCCTTGGTACACTATGATGCACAAAAATTTAATACATGAACATATATTTACCCCTAGCCACTATAAACCAAACTACACCATAAATCTAATGCTTATTACTCATCCATAATTACCCTTAACACATTAACACCATAATATATTATGATGCTTAATTTCAATGACCTTTTATGAAATCTCCCCCAAATCATACTATGATATTGAATGCATTAATGCCCTGATATATTATAACCCTAAGTTATCACTATGACCTAAGGAACATGATACTTTCTATTCATTATGACCCTTAATATGAAAACCTCAAATACACTAATCCATAAACACACATTTACCATCAACGCATATGTATCCATAAATCCTATAACCCTTAATTCATTTGATCCCTAACACGTTATCAACTCTAACACAATCACCACCTAACATATTGGCCCCTCAAACACACCTAGGTCTCTAACATGTTATACCCACTAACCCTTCCCAACCCTTCCCACAAGCATTCCTTGAATCAACAATGATCACTAGTCATAATGACCTTGGATATCATATGATCCTAAACAAACTAAGGCCCTTTACATGCTAACCCATTAAAGCACAAATCCTGTAATATATAATGAGCCCAAATTATTTTCCCTAAACACTTCATGAACCCTTCCACTATAAACCCTTATCATAACTAAACCATTAAATGTTATGATCCCAATCACAATATATCCTCTTACCTGTATAACCTATTATACAACCATACCTTAGCTCCTTTGGACCTCTATTAAAACTAACCTTTGAGAGTCGTAACCATTATGACCTTAGTTACACCATTCGTCCTAACCCTTATTAACTCTAATATAACTGTCCCTCAATAATCATGACATTATACACACTCACCCAAATCGCCTACTACAAACTCACCCCTTAATGATATTAAATTGAACACACTAATGATCAAGTACAAATTAACGCCTAGCAAATATCAACCTTATTTCAAAAAATTAAGAATGGTTGATTATATTGATAATTGTTGACAATGATTCACCATACTAGTGACATATATAAATTACTATTTAAATACATATTATTTGATCCCCGTCACCCCAATGACCTAACTATTGAAATTTCAGTGAAAGCACATGATTTAAGTGTGATGAATAAAACACTAGCTAGTACTTGTGAAATAACAAAAAAGAGAGAATAATGCTATTGACAAATTGACTAATGAACCATGGATATAATTAATTTACTCATAATATCTAATGATATATTATTGATAAAAATGAGCAAAGTATATGGACTCTTTGTGAGGAATAAATAATTCAAATGAGGATGTGGTTTCATATGCATCTACTTAGTCTAACTCAAAATCACTTTCCCTAGTTCAAAATTAAGTCGAAATTAGAGGAGGAAATTGAAAACTAGTGAAATATCCAACAATGGAGTTAACTTGAAGTAACTGGGTTTAGAAAATCATTTAAACTCATAAATAATTCTCATATGGAAAAAAACAACTAAATTACTTTCATTTAGACTAAACTATACTCCAAAATTCACTACAAGGAAAAGACCCTCTAGCGGAGGTTATAAAGGAGGTTTTTAGTGTTATAAGATTGGCAAAAATTGCGAAAAAAACACTTGCTACAGCATCTGTTTATGGTTATAAAGGGTTTGGCAAAAATTTTAACGGAAATTCAACACAACTAAAAAAACAATGGCGGTCAAAGGTTATTACGGATGTTTTTTTTCATTGGTGCGCTACTCTCGCTTTAACGCACCAGTGCGTACATGTAGAAGGTGCACCAGGGTGGTCAAAGGAGAATGCACTGGGTCATTAAGGTATAAAACCGTATTGGGTGTAGTGTTGGTGATACAAAGCACGGGGCCATTCTAATTGGTCTTGGGATTTTTGCGGTGCCCATAGGTCGCATCAACGCACCGGTGCGTAGACGTATAGAAATGAACCGGTGCATAGTATCATAGAAAGGCATTGAGATTTATAATTGGTATCCATATTCATTCAGTGCCTAGAGGTCGTACAAATGAACCGATGCATATAGACACATAAACGTCCCGGTGCGTAGTATCAAACAAACACATCGAGATTTTTAATTAGTATCAGTATTCGTGGAGTGCCCATAGATCATACAATGACACGGTTGCCTATAGACAGATAAATGCATCGATAATTGTACCGCACAAATGCACAGATAATTTTAATTGGTTTTGGTGCCTGTTCAATGTTCATAGGTTGTAGGAATGCACCGGTGTGCTTCTTAATACAAACGCACCAGTGTACAGTTACTGACACACACTAGTTTTCATGTTGTATTTTTTAGAAACATCGACCCGTGACAGTGCAATTATTGTGATTGTTTTAAATTCATTATTCATTAAAAGTCGACACATATTATAACAATATTCATATTTATTAATTTTTTATTAATGCATTTTAATAAAAATTAATAAATAAAAATTTTAATTATTATTTATTAATTAAAATAATAAATAATAATTAAAATTATTATTATTAAAATAATAATAATTTTAATTATTATTTATTATTTTAATTAATAAATAATAATTAAAATTTTTATTTATTAATTTTTATTAAAATGCATTAATAAAAATTAAAATTATTATTATTTTAATAATAATAATTAAAATTATTATTATTATTTTTAAAATAATAATAATTAATAATTATTATTAAAATAATAGTAATTTTAATAATAATAATAATAATAATTAAAAGTATTATTATTAAAATAATAATAAGTAATAATTATTATTAAAATAATAATAACATCAAATCTTAGATAAATCTATCAATAATTTGGTATGCAAAGTAATTATTTTGTTATTCTATTAATATTTAGTTTTTTATATTATTATAAACTATAAATATCATTAAATATTATTAAAAAAATTATATATAAATGGAAAATTCTAAAATTGGTATTTATAAGTGTATTAATTAAATTCTTCAATTGTTTATCAAAATAAATATTCATATTTATTAAATTTTTATTTATGCATTTGAATGTGATGTTTAGATTAATTTACTATATCATATCATAATTATTGTGGTTTTTTAAAGTTCATTATTCATCAAAAGTCAACACATATATATCTTATAACAATATTCACATGAATTAAATTTTTATTAGTGCATTTGAGAACGACAATGGAGAATGCAATAAAAAAAATGGATAACACAATAGAATAATTAAAACATATTTTATGATATATAATATATACGAATAATATAATCTTTATCATACAAAATGGGACAGTTATTGGTATCCCTTTGTCTTTCAATTGGGACACTATGTCGATTACATTAAACAAAATGTCTGATTTCAAAGACATATTTCAAAAAATAGAATGCCTTGCTTTGATATCCAAACATAGTGATCATCATTCTTCGCTTGAACTATTGTCACTGCTCGAGCTACTTCGATGACTTGGGTTATTTTCAGAAATGTTTTGTTCATTGTGTTGATTGTTTTCTTCTTCTTCACCTTCCATCTACAAACATAAAAATAAACTGAAATGAGTGTGAGAATAATGAAAATGGCAATATTAAATTATATACATCAATGTAATTCGAAAAGAAAAATTTCGTACCATAGCAACAATTGACTCATAAAATATACACATTCTTTCAAAACCATGTACCATGCCATCTTTCAAAATTTCATTTGTTGGCGCAGTTCCATAATTTGTTTACTGCAAGTTTTATACCCCATAACAAATCATATATTTAATATAAAAGATTCTTTTGTTCTATTAATTATAGATGGAGCCAAGTAAAACAAGATCGATATATGCTTGCAAATTGCACAATTAATTTTTGATATGCCAACATATACTCACAACCCATATTTAACCCAATTTCAGTCAATTTTTCTGATCGTTCTTCTTTGTATGTTAGCACCTATTTGAAGACATTCAGTGATTATTTTTGTAAAACAACTTAAAAGATACAAAAATGAAATCTAGTTAAGTTGTTATAAGGAAGTAATAATTACTCACAAACTTAGATATCAACCCTTTTCTTCCTTTTCATCCTGTTTTATATGTTGAATAGGTTCCATTTTCTTTTATTTTCTGCAATTTTGTCCATTTCTTTAACCATCTCCTTGTACTGATTTTTGGACATTCCTACTGGCATATTTCTGATATTAGCTCATTCATATTTTGAGATTTTCATAATCTTCCTAAAAATCTAACATGACAATAAAATATTTAATTTTTATATTGATATATGAAAAGTAAAGATAATAAAAGTGATATTTGTAAATAATTCTAGACAAACATTTAAAGGAATATTACTTTTCCATTCCTTCATTTTTGTTGTTGTGTGTTTTTTCTATTAAAAGTCTTACATGTCTCATTGACCAGTTCTCTAGAAATTATTCCTGTAGTTTAGATAAAATTTGGTTCTTGGAATCATTGGATTGTTTTTTCTATTTTAAGTGGAAAGAACGTCTATGCATTCATTCCACTAGATCCCTCAAACTTTTGTAAAAGTTTTCCCCCTTTCGTTAACTTCCAGCACCACTCCAGATGAGCTAAGGAGAAATTCATTCTCATTTGCATGTTCCATATTTTTTCTTTTCATAGAACAACATTCCTTTTCTGAATGGTTAGTCCCTGTAGAACATTAAACAAATGTCAATTAATAAACTGTTTGACACATGTTATCTACAATTTTCAAGTATATTATTAATGATAATTAAAGAAAAGAAACTCATATTGGATCGATAGTACTTTTTCAGTCACCTGATTCATCCTTTTGCAATTTTTCCATCAAGCTTTTATGCTCTTCTGGTCCTAGAACAGAAATAATATTATCGAGCTTCATCATTTTGTGGCTCTGCATGATACACAATAAACAATACATATTAGTTAAACTTACATATAGTTCAAAAATAATAATTTTTTATAAATAATTTACAAAGAGCTTTCCTTTTTTTCTTTTCTTGATGTGTTATCAGTATTTTTGTTACATGATCTCTTTTCAGTCATTTATTTATCAATCTGAAACCTATACCATATCATTCATTAATATACTTATAAATAAATTGTCAACTTTTCAGGTAACAAATAAATCTCAAGACACCGGTGTGCCTTTCTTGATGTACACACCGCCACTGGTGCAATGGGGTATTACCAACGCACCACAGAAACAATGTAATAGACTGTACGATGCTATCCTTGTAACATGAAGCACCGGTGCCTATTTCAGATATGGCACACTTATTTGAAAAAAATGTTTTCAATTTTTTTATTACACAGTACTTGTGCGGTGCGCTTTATAATACAGTGCACTGGTGCGCTTTATAATACAGCACACCAGTGCGCTATGTTACGCCGGGCACACCGATAAAAAAAAAATCTATTTTTTCCAAAAAATCACGCAATGGCTGAATGGATTGGGATCCGACTATACAAGTCGTCCCGTGGGTTGGATGTCAATCTAAAATGAAAATCCCTTATTCTGAAATCATAGAAATAGGGAGAAGAAATGGAAAAAACAAAAAAATGAAGGTTTTAGGGTAAAAATAGATAAAACTGCAGAAAAAGTAAAAAAATAATCAAATTTAATCACGAAATGGTTTGAAATTCTATGATACAGGGTTTGAATCACCAGAGTTTTGGTTCCTAATTGTTTGAATACTTTTTTTCGAACATATTTTGCTGCTCCACAATGCCCTGATGCTCTCTTGCTCCAGGTATGTCTCCTACAGATATCTGGCTAAAAATTTTAGCAAAAATAGTGAAATAATGAAAAGTGTTTAGTATTTAAAGAACTATTTTATGAAATTAGATTTTCAAAAATATTTTTCCACTGATTTTTCAATTTGCCGTCTTTTTTTTCACTTAAAGAAAATAGTGTTGAACTTTTTTTATTTGTGTATATTCATCACCTGTGTGCCACTTAATAGCACCATACCAGTGCATCTTTTTGTAACATCGACACCGGTGCAGTTATATGTACAGTAGCACCGATTTGAGATTAAGGCACCAAAATTACTTTTAGGTGTGTATACCAAAATTTAGTGAACTCCAACCATAGAAATTGAGAATTATAATTTTGTTTATTCTTGAGAATTAGAATTAGAATTAAAATTGAGAATTGGAATTGGAATTGGATAAATTCTTGATGGAAATAACTATTCTTCCAATGCATTTTGTTTATTGCAGGAGGTCCCCACTGATTGTGTGGAGAGAATGCAATGTGGGGCGTGTGAAGATGCAATACTATAGGGCCCAAGTGGGAAATTGTGGCATGTGAACCTGTTATCATTGGAACTTAACTATTTTCAATAAATATGTTTTAGAATATAATCTGCAAATAGATGGATGGTCTGCCAGCAATTAGTACATATAATCTGTAGAAGGGTAATGTTCTCGGAGCAATGACAATGAGTCCTTCATTTTTCATTTTTTAGCAGAAGAAGAGCAATTTTTGACTAGATGATGCATGTACTACATGTGGAGGCAATAGTTTCCCATAGAAAAGGAGTATAGGGTTGATAAGAGCAAAGACATTGCAAAATAGACTATTACATTAGTTTTTCCAATGGGAAACCAATTTGCAGGTGGAAATATGGTAGCTTTAGGTATATATGCTTTTCTTCCCATCGAAATGGTCACTGGATTTATATTTATAATACAAGCATACTTTCTACTAGTTTCTTCCATAGGACCACAACTTAGACAAGTGAGAGATGTCATTCAGGTTCAATTGAAAGCCGAAGATGTGATTTTATGCGACGTCAACTTTGTTGGTAAAATTTTATGTAAGCCAATCGAAGCTCGGACAATACTCCCCTTTTATTTTAAATGAATTGTGGAGAATATTTCCCTTCATGGGACCTACCAGCCTGATCAACAATGTCAATTGATATTTCTCTATTGTCCTTAAGGGAATGAGAATCCTTCCCTTCATGTTGCCTCTTGGCTTTATCAACTTCCTCGATTGATATTTCTTTGTCATCAACTCTACTCTCCATTTCTCCATCATGGGACCTCTTAACCCTATCAGTGCTCTCAACCGAATGCTCTCTTCCAGTCTCAACATATACTCCTTTTGTTCTTTGTAGACCTCTGTAGCTGTCTGCATTCCTGTAAGCATCTTTTTCTATCTTTCTATTTGAATCACTCATTTTCTCTGCCATAAAATTCTCAGCCGAAATTCGAACTCTCGTCGTTTCAAACCGTCATCTCCTTAGAAAATTTGTTTCCTGCGATTTGAACACTTCGCTGCTCCAATACTGCACTTTACAGAATAACCCTGTCATGGTGCGCATTGTTTTATAGGCACACCGGTGTGGTCTGTAAGTGTAACACCACTATTTTTATGTTTTCAAATTAGACATTTGAACTACACTACAAAGGGGAGTGGACCCCAATGGATAATTATTGTGTGAATGTAATTAATTATTTAATTATGAAAAATAAATAAAATATTCCTGTGCATATTGACCAAATGAGATTTTTGAGATCACTTGCCAAATCCATGAAGGAGTCAAACTGTGCTCTGATTAAAAAATTAGTAGGAAAGTTAAACTACCCAAAATTGATGCTAAGAGAAATAGAATGCTTTTGAGTAAATAAATTGGATTGTTACTTCCTATGAAGAAATTTCCCACTACTGATATGAAGAAATTATAAAAACCAGAATGAGATTTAAAAGAATACTTCTGCCCTTTAATGTGTGAACATGATAAATTATTCAGTAACAAAACTATTCGTGTGAAATTATTATGTAGGAGTATTACTACTGTAAAGAGGAGACTTATATTATTCATTGGAAAATATTGAAAATTTTGTTCCAACAGAAAATTTACACATAATTTTACCAGAGAGATACAGTTAAGGAGGAAACATAGAGCCAACATAAACATTTCTATAATAGTGGTTAACTAATGTGATTATATTCTGCTCCATGTATATATATATATATATATATATATATATATATATATATATATATATATATATATATATATATATATATATCTTGGAAAAATATATCCTGGAAAACAATCTCTATTTTGTTTTACAAAGAACACAATAGAGGCACTATGAAAGAGATGATTTAAACTCTTGACAGTAAAAGGGAGACATAGTTAAAACAGAAGGCTGGGATAAAACTACTATCTCAAAACAGTACTATTAGTCTTCTTATTTGGTTTCGAATTAATAAAAATAAAACAAATAATTAAATTTGATACACTTGAAACCACTAAATTTAGTTATCAACAATATAGAGTCAGAAGTTTATTAATATGCCTGCATAAATAAACTCCATTATCCCACACATAAAACAATTATATACAAAATGCGAGGCTCTAGATAAAAAGGCGGGAAGAAAAAAAATAATACAGTGACCCAATACCAGTTAGGAGTACTGGTTAAACTTGAGAGTACTCGAGAGTCTATATATGTCAAAACAAACTATATAAATTTCCAGGATATTACAAACTAAGAACTCATAGAATACATAGTGCCAAAGTTCTTTTAAAAATAAAAAGGGGACAATTTATATGAATAAATCAAATCCGCCTGTTGAGTAAGACAAAATACTCCATAAGTAAACTAAAGATATGCTTCTAGCCATGTGGAATGACGAGTTTTCTGGATGATAATAGAGTACCAACTTGAGAGAAAATTAACAATAATGTTAAGGGACGAATCTGGTAGCGTTGTTTGATATATCAAGATGGAGAACATGGAGAGCGCTCAGTGATAGGCGTACCTACAAACAACGCAAACCAGAATGTAAACCCCAAGCATCGAATACGAATGGTACAGTAGCCATTTAACTGAGTTCGAATGGAATTAAATGAGAGTTTGTGTAATATGAATACCTTCAACGAAGGGAATAAACCTTCGGTGTGAATATGATTCACTACGAAATGGAAGCCAGAGGGGTGAGTAATAAAACTCGTTAACCAATCACAAACTAATCTCAGCATAAAATAATAACAGAGTAACGAATAGTGATTTATGTATTTCCGTAACAAGAAGAACTCACGAGAAATTTTGGATAGCTTCAACGCCCTAAATCATTATAACCATTAACAATAATAAACTCTGTATGTACAGGAATCGAATAAATAACATTTTCATACGACTGAGCACATATAAGCTCAGTGAAAGGGGCATAATACAGTCATCAACAAAAAA
Organism: Pinus albicaulis; assembly: GCA_034641835.2. Taxonomy (NCBI): domain Eukaryota; kingdom Viridiplantae; phylum Streptophyta; class Pinopsida; order Pinales; family Pinaceae; genus Pinus; species Pinus albicaulis. Next base: position 582,415,879 of record CM076578.1, on the reverse strand, counting down.
AAAATTATATATAACAATAAACTTCATACATAAGGCAAGTAGTAAGCGGATCAATACCTGAGAGGTTCAGTGGAATTTCCATCTCTATTCATGCTACACAGGAATAAAATCGTAAATAGAGAGGTTCGATGGTGAAACCCTCATAAAAAAAGAGGTGAGATGGCGGAACCATTGTGTCCAAAAGGTTTCGAAGGGGGAAACCCTCGTAGGTTCTAGAGCCAAGATGAAACGAAACCAAATGAAGCTCAGTAAATAAAAATATGTGAAATAAATAGCAACGTCTACGCCCAAAACCCTAACAGATCCTCACCATATAGATGGCGAGTTCTAAACGAGGCGTACTCCAAGTTGGGGTGTACAATAAAAAACTATCTGTTTTAATATCGATCTGAGAAGAGATCCATTTCAACAATCCATAAAAATTTAATGTGCGACGATGCCATAGCACCAGAATGCCCTCGAGAACCACATCATAAATAAAATATTGTGAAATTAACTGGAGTGTAAATCCCGACAAAGAATAGTACCGATCAAGTTCAATAAGCTCTGGCGTTGTACTATGGGAGTTAAATGAAATTTACGCATAGAGATCCCAATGAAATATACGTACACGCAAATCAAACTTGGTGTAAGGTAGGTACGTTAAGTTGAAACCCATGCGACCATAAGGACATATGTAAGTTAGACTTCGTATACAATCAATACGTTAAATGTACACACATATAGGTACCAAGGTGTTACAAGAGTTGCGACTATGAAATCGTGATCGAGTCACATTTGAAAGTTAAACCATATGGCAATAGAATCACATATATGCAATGAGGTTAATGGATTCGATATTTATATCGAATAGAGGAAAATTAAACCATTGGAGTTAGAGACTCCTCAAATATCTACTAGAGATATTAAATTCATTGTAAAAAGGTTGAGGAAGGTATTAACAAAGCAAAGTGAAATTAGAAAATAATTTAATTAAATACCTTGAGATAGGCCTTGTTATATTAATAAGGGTGTTAAGGGGTTATAAATGTATAGTCAAGAAGATATTGTTAATGAGAATTATAAAACCATATCAATTCCAGATTTACTTCAAAATAGGTAAGAATAGAATAATATAACTTGCAATGGTTGAACATTTTGGGGTTACAGATGTATACCTACTAAACATTTAATACATCAGGAAGATAGTATTTCTTGAAAAAAAAAATTGGAATGTGGTGTTCCAAATGGTATCAGAGCCCATGTTTGAAAAATTGGGCTGTTGTGGTGCTCACTATATAACTTAATTCTGAGAAATTTTTTTTGTTATTGATGTTGTTTTGTTTAGTGTACAGTGGTACTAGAACTGAAAAGTTAATGGTTGAAGGAGATGAAATTTATGTTTATCTGGGTGATGGAGATAACATACCAGATCCCAACGCTCCTTTGATGGCTATGTTGCAGAGGCTATAATGGGAAATGGCTGAGCTAAGAAGCCAGAATGATAGGCTGTCATTGGCAAGTGAGGATCAGGAAAAGCTGATAAGAGAACTGACCTCACGGAACAGCCAAGAAGGTGAAGGTTCCGGAAAGAGGAGGAAAGGCAAGTTCTGAGATGATTCTAAGGAAGATGAAACTACTAGACATCAGTCTAAATAGAAGAAGAAATTACAGGGTGAATTCCGAAAAATTAAACCTCCCTCCTATGATGGGGAGAAGGAGGAATATGCTGAGGCATGGCTGTTGAATATGATTAAGTATTTCCAGGTTTATGAATATGAGAGCAATCTAAAGGCCAAATTAGCTGTCTACCAGTTGCAGGGTAAGGCTACCTTGTGGTGGGAGGAGACGAAAATGGTTCATGCCATTGATGAAAAAATAGTGACTTGGGAAGATTTCCAAGTCAAGTTTAAAAACTTCTATTTGAACGAACGTTATTATGATGATAAAGCAAAGGAGTTCCACGAACTCAGATTGGGATAGCTCACCATAGATGAGTTCGTCACCAAGTTCACAAATCTGTTAAGATATGTTCCTTATATTCGTGAAGAGAAGGGAAAGGTACAAAGATTTTTGAACTCTTTGCCTGCGGTGTACAAGGAGAAAATAGAGTTCGATAATCCAAAAAATATGGATGAAGCAGTGAGAAAAGATAGATTATGCTATCAACAGTTTAAAGGAAAGGGTGAACATGGGAAGAGCTGGGTAAACAAGGGGGAATTCAAATGGAAGAAACCAAAACTAGCTTACTTGAAGAATTTTGGTAGGGATCATCAGCGGAAAAAATTTAACAAACCCAAGGAAAGTCAAACTGCTCAGTCACAAGTTATTTCAAAACAAATAGACGGGGAAAATAAGAAGGAAGGAGTAGTCAAAATGCGGGAACCTTTGAAATGTTGGGGTTTTGGAGAACCTCATCTGTTGAGGGACTGTCCACACCAAAATATTCAGATGATTATGAGAGATCGAGAAGCTACCACAGTGAATGATATAGCAAGGAATATACCCACTATCAGTGCAGCCTTGGAGAACAGACAAGTAGAACACTAGGCTACTATGGTTGAGATGGAAGGTAAGATTTCTAACCAATCTGTTACAGTTTTAATTGATCTGGGTGCTTCTTTGTGTTACATTAGTCCACAAGTTGTAGAGAAATGCAACCTTAAAACTGAAAAATTTCAACGGTCTTGGTTGGTCCTATTAGCCACCGTCACCAAGCGAAAAGTAACTCATAAGTTACCTCAAACAAAATTTAAATTAAATGATTTTTAGATAGAAGTAAATTTAAACATTCTGCCCTTAGGCTCATATGATTTGTTGATAGGAATGGACTGGTTAGAAAAGAGAAAGGCTATGATGAACTTTTGGGATAAAACTCTGCATTACATAGACGAGGAGGGGAGACCTTTTATACTCAAAGGAAAACCAAAACCAATCTGTGTAAGACAAATATCAGCTCTACAATTAAAAAGAAAAGCTAGAAGAGGATATGAAGTATATGTTGTGCATGTTGAAGAATTAGGACAACTACCTAAAGAAAACCTGCTAGACACTTTGCCAGTGGTAAAATACTTTAAAGAATTTTTTCCAGATGAGATTCCTCACCTCCCCCCAAAAAGAGAGATTGACTTTTTGATCGATTTGGTGCCTGGAGCAACCCCTGTCTCCAGAGCCCCTTATCGGATGAGCCCCCCTGAACTCATGGAATTGAAAATGCAATTACAAGAATTGCTGGATAAAGGTTACATCCGACCAAGTGTATCTCCTTGGGGAGCACCGGTGTTGTTCGTGAAAAAGAAGGATGGAAACTTTAGAATGTGCATTGAATATCGTCAACTGAATAAGTTGACAATCAAAAACAGATACCCATTTCCCAAAATAGATGACCGTTTTGATTAGGTAAGAGGGGCTTCAGTATTTTCTAAGATTGATGTGAGGACTGGTTATCACCAACTCAGAATTAAGGAGGAAGACATCAGTAAAACAACTTTTTGAACCAGGTATGGACACTACGAATTTGTAGTCCTACCTTTTGGCTTGACAAATGCCCCTGCCACTTTTATGTGCTTAATGAATAGTGTTTTGTACAAGTACTTAGATAAATTCGTACTAGTGTTCATAGACGATACTCTAGTCTATTTAAAAATTGTGGAAGAGCACCAAGAACATTTAAGGATAGTTTTGCAAACTTTGAAAGAAAACTAGTTATATGCCAAATTCAGTAAATGTGAATTTTATAAAGACAAGATTCAATACTTGGGGCATATTATTTTTGAACAAGGATTGGCTGTTGACCCTGATAAAATAAAGGCTATTAGAGAATGGCTGGTGCTGACTGATGTTTTAGAAGTGAGGTCATTTATGGGAATTACAGGTTATTATCGAAGGTTTGTGGAAATATTTTCTACAATAGCATATCCCATAACTTCACTACAGAAGAAAGGCATCAAATTTGAGTGGACTGAAAAATGCCAAAACAGTTTTGAACAACCAAAATTAAAACTTACTACAACCCCTATACTAAAAATTGCAGATCCTAACAAAGATTTTGTTGTGTGTATGGATGCATGTAGAGAGGGATTGGGAGGAGTTCTGTTGCAAGAGAATTTTGTTATTGCATATGAGTCTAGGAAACTTAATAAAAATGAACAGAACTATGGTGTATATGATTTGGAATTGGCTGCTATAATTCATGCCTTGAAGATGTGGTGACACTATCTTCTTGGGAAAAAATGTACATTGATGACAGATCATATCAATCTCAAGTATTTCTTTTCTCAAACAGATTTGAATGCTCGACAAGCCAGATGGATGTATTTTCTGAGTGAATTGGATATGGACATAAAACATATTAATGGAAAGAAAGAAAAATTGCTGATGCGCTAAGCAGGAATTCTTGCAAAAACATAAGCAGCATTGGGATTAGTGCTAGTTTTGACTTAGAAAAACTAGTTAAAAAGATAGCAGATCAAGATCCAATATATGAGAATCTACAAGTGAAAATGTTGAAGAAATAAATGGCTGAATACACTCAAAACCAAAAGGGTTGATCTGCTATAAAAACAGATTGTATATCCCCAATGCAGAGTCTTTGAAAAAGGAGATCCTAGATGAATATCATAAACAGCCATATTCAGGACATCCTAGATATCAGAAAATGATTACAACCCTGAAAAAGAAATTGTTTTGGCTAGGAATGAAAATAAATGTAGCAGACTATTTAGCTAGGTGCATGGAATGTCAACTAGTCAAAGTTGAACAACAGCATCTAGCTGGTCTTTTAAATCCCTTGCCAATTATAGAATGGAAATGGGACACTGTTTCCATAGATTTCATAACCGGGTTACCCAGAACAAAGTACTAGCATGACTCGGTGATGTTTTTGGTGGACACATTAACAAAATTTGCATACTTCATACCTGTAAAATCTACTTTTGGGACAACCCAAGTAGCAGATGTGTTCCTAAAAGAAAAATTAAGGCTACATGGGGTCCCAAGGATGATTATTTTAGATAGAGAAAATAAGTTCACAGCTACCTTTTGGAAAGGTCTGTTTGGGGGTATGGGCACTAAATTGAATTTTAGTACTGCATATCACCCTCAGACGGATGGTCAAACAGAGAGAAAAAGTCAGATTTTGGAGGATATGCTGAGAATATATGTGATGGATAGGCCATCAAAGTGGGAAGACTACTTTCATTTAATTTAATTTTCTTATAACAACAGCTATCAATACTCCATCAAAACGAGTCCATTTGAAGAACTCTACGGGAGAAAGTGTCGTACTCCTTTAAGTTGGAGCCAACCTGAAGATAAGCTAGTATTGGAGCTGGATACTTTGCAAGAAATGGAAAGGATTTTCAAACAAATACAAAGAATTATTACGACAACACAAGATCGACAGAAAAGCTATGCTGATAAGAAAAGAGTGCATCGAGAGTTCAAAGTGGGTAATCATGTGTATTTACGTATTAAGACCAAAAAGAGCACACTTTATGCTGGAAGTTGTGCAAAATTGGCTACTAGATATTGTGGGCCTTTTGAGGTGTTAGAAAGGGTGGGACCAGTGGCTTATAAGCTGGCCTTACCACCCCATGTTAAATTTCATGATGTGTTTCATGTTTCGTTATTAAAAATATGTGTACATGATGCTTCTCACATTGTTGATTGGAATGTGATACAGGTGGAACCAAAAGGGGAGTTCCTTCCAGAGCCACTTCAAATATTGGAGCGAGAAGAAATTGAATTGAGAAACCGAACAGTAGCAAGAGTGAAGGTGCAATGGAAGCACTTTACTGTTGAAGAAGCTACATGGGAAAGAGAAGCTGAGATGATGGAGAAATATCCATATCTATTTTCAAAATGAAGTGTAGTAGTTAGTTGTTAACACCAAGGACAGTGTTTACTTTTAGAGGGGGAATATGTAACACCCCTAGTTTTATGTTTTCAAATTAGACATTTGAACTGCAGTCCAAAGGGGAGTGGACCCCAATGGATAATTATTGTGTGAATGTAATTATTTATTTAATTATGAAAAATAAATAAAATATTTCAGTGCATATTGACCAAATGAGATTTTTGAGATCACTTGCCAAATCCATGAGGTATGGAAAGAGGCTAAGATTTTCCCCAAAAATATTTCAAAAAGCCTTGGAAGAATTTATTTCTAATTTAGATTTTTGAGGAAAAATCCAAATTTTCCCAATGATGCGGATAGTAGTTGGGAAGAGGTAAAAAGCTAGAAAAGCACAAAGAAGCTTTAAAGTCCCAAAAAAGGGAGGCGTAGGCAAACATGAATAAAAGCATCTTGTAATTCTAGACGTAGAATTAGAAACAGGCTTTGGGGAGCATAAGCTTAAATAAGCTACTCTAGAACAGATTGGTGGTTGGTCTGTTCTGGGGGAGGATCTCAGCTCGGGGGTGAGTTTTTTGGAGAGAAGAACTCTAAGGTTGGGAGGAATGGTCATCACAAAAGTGGTATGCACACAAGTGTTATTAATAATTAAATTAGATGCTGTTAGATAGTAGTGAAAAGTGTTGTAGTGGTTATGTTAAGTTTAATTGTTGTGTTAGGAAATTTCCTTACTTTTAACAGAATTGAATAGAAGAAATAACTCTTCTAAATTTCTATATGTTAGTAGGAATGAATTCTAGGGAGCACTGTCAACCAGAATCTCTAAACCATTAGATGGTTTAAATCTAGGGATAGTATAAATGATTCCCTAGAACAGTTAGTGTAACTTTAATCTACTTCTATAATAAATAGTACATGAACAGAAAACATAAACTAGTTTCATGTATTAACCTTTGGATACTGTAATAAGTTTATTCTTTAGATATGTATACACATGTAAACAAAAATGTTGTGCAGACTTAAGAGAAGAGTTCGTAATTATAGTGTAAAGGG